>APFE031579607.1:173610-232092 GCA_000404065.3 Pinus taeda | reverse complement strand
ATATATATATTTTTATTCTTTTGTTTTGTTTCCTTGTTGTTGGTCCATTTTGTTTGTTTGTTGTGGGAAGTGGGAAGGGCATTTAGGGTTTGTTTGGAATATGAAGGGCATTAGGGTTTAGTGAAGAAATTTGGGGAGGGATAGATTTTGTAGGAATAGCGGATGGGAAACTTTGTATTTCTTGCAAATGAAATAAATGAAATAATAAGATAAACATGTAGCAACATTTATGAATTTAATTGAAAAGGAAACAAGGATGGGATAAGAGGGATTTAACCTTGAGACAACACACAAACCCTAGCATATTTGCCTACATTAACAACAGCTAAATTCACCATTTCTTTTGCAAATCTTAAAGGAGAAAACCATTATACATGTCATCATTCACTCATTCCTTGTTATCATGGATGAATTTAGAGCTTACCTGGTCGATTTGGCAGTTGGGAGAGCGATTTAAGTGATTAGGCGGTTTTCTGGCAAACCCAGCTCGAGTGGTCGCACCCCAAACTCGAGTGGTCGCACCTCTCTGAGTGGTCGCACCAGTTCTGGAAATGCACTGTGGGAGCGACGCTGAGTGGTCGCACCCCACCCAACTGGTCGCACCTCTATTTTGAGTGGTCGCTCCCCAGGAAATGACCAAAATCGCTGCAAAATCACCTTCCTTTGCTCTCTCTTGTGTCTTGCAAGTTTGCAAATGCATAATGAGGCCATGAAGAGGGCTTTTTAGTCTTTATAGGTCCACATTGAAAAAAAAATTAAATCATCAAACCCACTTTCTAATGTTGCATGTTTTGACATTCATTTTAACACTGGTTTTTAAATTTCACTTTGCCTGAAATTGATCTTTTGAGTGTTTTCACTTGGTTCTTTTTGCAGGTTGATTATTTGATGGACTCTGGTGAGGAAACCAGGGTTGTTGCCGGCATTCTGAAGATTTTTGAAAATTTTCCTTATTTTTGCAAATTTCACATGACCTTGGGTTTAAAAACATAGTTTTTAAATCCAAGGTATAAATGAGCTGTAGCAGATGAAAAATATCAGTAGAACATAATTACATACCTCCTTTTGGCTTGCTGGGGACTATTAGACTTTTGACTCATGACCTTGCAGTGATTTTGACCGAAACCCTAGACCTAGACTTGGGATTTCAAGACAAAAATGAAACAAGTGTGACACAAGTTTTTTCAAATGATATGACCTGATTCCAGCAAAGCCAAGAAGGGAACAAGACCAGCTCCTCCATCAATGTTATGGCATGCCTAACGGGATGCAAAATTGATGCTGATGAGACACCTACATATGCATATGCAAAGAGCTTTTGATCACCGATGAAGGGCTCAAGACCGACACTAACACATTCTCTGAGGGTGATTTGGTCCTATTATATGACCAAGCTAACGATAATCTAGGGGCAGGCAAGTTCAAACCTATGTGGCATGGGCCCTATATTGTAAAACGTGTTTTGCATAAAGGAGCCTATGAGCTTATTGATTATGAAGGAAATCCTCTCGATAAGCCCCGAAACAGGCTTTACCTCAAAAAGCAGTATGCTTAGATCATCTTGCATGGTTACTTATGTACATTAGTGTGTGATTCATTTTTTTACAGCGTGATTTTGTGTGATAGTTTTCAAACAGCTTTCCTGTTTACTATGCTTTTCTTGATTTGCAGATGTCTGCGACTCCTCTCGTTAGTTTCGTCGATGATGCTTGTCATAGTACCCGGAACCTATCATCCACGGCATGGGCTATCTATGACCCTAATAGTGAGTTGATTGACCTTCAAGGTATCTGCCTAGGTCATACAACCAACAACATTGCTAAATACAGTGCATCATCGAACTGTTGTCAGAAGCCATCACTCTAGGCATCAGAGAATTGGTTGTCAACCTGGATTCACAGCTTATCGTCCTTCAACTCAATGGGAAATATTCCGTCAGGAACCCTCAAATATTAAGAATTTATCTCTGTATCCTTCTAATGGAAAGGCATTTTGATTATATTACAAATCATCATATTCCTAGATGCATGAATACACTGACAGATGCATTAGCTAATTACGTGTTGGAGAGACATTTACGAAACATGTAAAAGATAAGACAAACCATTTGTACCATAATAGACATGAAAATACAACATATATATATGGTGAGAATGTTTAGTACATCAAAACCCCAAAAAATAATATGTGTGTCTACAATAACATCAGCAGCTTGCAGGCCTCATACATCTGTGGCACGCAGGCCTCAAAAAATATGTAAGTGTTGGACCTAGGAACTAATCAGCATGGTGGTCATGATAGCATGAGATAGCTCATGCAACGCGACTCAGTAGTCGGCGGATCCGATCTATGACTCCCATCGTGCGCCTTTGGTACCGATGAGGCATGTCTCCTATTTGAGCATACTCCGGGATACCATGAGTTAACCCCTCAAGGTTCCTTGCGATCTCCTCCTTTTTGTCACTCCCTTCCTGATAAGCAGTGATAGCATCAATAGGGCAGGGGACGTGCCTAGCTATCGGGGACATCCTAGTTGGCCACTCTAGTCCAATATCTGCATAAAAAAGAGAAATGTTATAAGCACGGATATACCAAAAATAATTAAAAAAATCTCAAAATTAAAAAATTTGATTTTTTACCTTCGTCGTCGATGTCCTCTCCATCTGGTAAAGGCATATCTGGATCTCCATGGAAATCAGTGTCGTTTTATGGCCAATCCTCCACAACAATATTTTGTCATCGTAGCCATGAGAAGAATGCAGGTTGGTATGACATGTGCTGACCCCTAGTGATCCTGGGCATCAAATGACTCCAGTGGGACATCCATGGATCGCGTGGCGTAGGAGGATCTACCTCAGTCAACTGATACTTGAACAGTGGCACTCATTCCAATAAGAAGGTCACAAGTATAGATTTGAAGCCAAATTGCTTCAGATTCCCTACCTTGGCCTTGGATAACTGGCACTTGATGTTCATCTTCATGGCCTCTGCCTAGTTGAAGATAGTAGGAGTTGTGCAGTCACTAGCATAAAGGAACTTCGACTTATTAGTCTCATGTTCTACCTGGGACCCCGCCACTTTGTTGATAATCAACAGAAGCACCCTCAAGGTCAAATCCCACACACTGGAAATATGTATCTTCCCACTCTTGGATTTCAGGGCCTCAAGATAGTGTTCGGAAAGCAGGGAAAATATCCCCGATCGGACGTGACCCATACAAGTTCACTAGCTCACCTCTGCGAGACAGTCCAATGATGAAGTGGATATCTAAAGTTGTCAACTCCAGCTTCTGGTCCCCAATGACAAAAATCTCTCGATTAATGTCCCAAAGGCTTAAGAAGTATCGAAGAAAATTGGGTTGGGCCCGCATCCCAGGTGTAAGGAAAATTTTGAGGAGACCGAAAGACCTCAAATCCTCCAGGGAATTTGGATCATTCATTACCTGGGTGTCAACATCTTCATGTTCCCTTTCCTTCCAATCCACCATTTTCGGCATTTCTCTCCTGCAAAAGCCATTTATTTGTGTCAATAATCATCCTTGGCACATAAAATTCAAGGTTAAACGGTCAGTTTTTGAGAACATAGGGTTTTCCCTATCCACAATGCCGGCGCGCCTATTTTAAAAATAGTTGCGCCAATCGGCGTAGATGGCTTTGTAAATCACCCTTACCCGGCGTGATTCTGTGCTCGGAAATCGCGCCCACCGAGGGCAAAAAATAGTTTCAAAAATACCTCCCTAAAAATCCAAAAAAAATGGCTAAAAACATAAATAAATAGCATGAAAATGAAGCTCAGCACTTCAGCTGTTACCTGGAATTGACGGCTCGTCGATTGACCTCTCAGATCTCCCGCAATCTACTCCGAAACAATTAGGGAAAAAGTGGGTAAAAAGTCTTCATAGCAAAAGTAAAATGCTAAATGGTAAAAACATATTTATTTTTTCCCTTTTTATTCATTTTTTCATGAAAATATCAGGTTTTGTAAATATTTTTGACCTATTTTGCCTCAAGGACTCGATAATACACTTTGCCTTGCTTGTGTAGCAATAGGTGATGGATGTTCGATGATGACGATGAGTCACATTTCAGCTCTTTTCTCAACTCGTTAAACTTATATGAAAAGATTGCCGTGTATTTTTTTCCCTTTTTGACTCGTTAAAGAGAATAAAAACAAGGGGTCCACTTTCATCTCTTTTCCAGCCCTTTAAAAACAAAAAGATGGTTGATTCCTTGTCATTTCCAACTCGTTAACGGATGCGAAATGGCGTGCGCCCAGTATAAGTTTACCCCTTTTGCGGGCTGCGAGGCACTATTTACGAAAAAGGTACTCCTTGACTGAAATGGTCAAGCGGTTCTCTCAAGTATTGTTTTCTAGCTTTTTGGGATCAAGAGACACAAATGTACGAAAAGGGACCATGTGGAGTTTTCTTTTATGTGTCCTTTTCAAAGTCTCTAAACATGAAAAAGATACTAAGTTACACCTTTTTCAAACTCATTAAACTATTAAACGACATCGGATTCGTCACCGTGACAAACATGAGCTTCTTCTTCCTAGGGCTTGTTAAATCTTACTAGGTCAGATTCGTCCTAAGGATGAACTTACAGTGCAAGCATATGCTATCCCCTTCAAGCTTGCGATTAAAAAATAATTGGGGTACTCGCCAGAAATGGTGGGGAAAAAATTTGGAAATCTATCAGTCATGTCAACAACTCACTCTTGAACATGAGACTCTTTGCTTCATGTCAGGTTGGGACATCCTCCTTTGTATCATTAACCTTCCTGGGTTTGGGCCATTCATTTTTTGCCTTCCATTTGATCTCTGCAATATCATCATGACCACCAATCCCATGGATCCAAAAGTTGCAAAAATTCTAGTTGTGTCGCCGATATGTTCAAGAGTTGTCCTTCTGCAGTTACACTTACCTCTGATTCTCTCTATCATCCAAAATCATTTTTCATCCTCTTGTCTCGCGTCGATGAAGTTGGATTCACTATGGCCCTCCTTCGACACAGTCGCTTTCCTTTGACTTCAACTCATTATCCGGAAAGTTGACCGAGAGACTCCCTTCCAGTACCTTAGAGCTTGCATGCCCTATTAGCAAGTTCTTCACACTCGACAACGAGTTCACATCATTGGCTTTCGATCGAGTGATTTCATAGGTGTTCGACTTCAATTCCTCTATTCACATTCCATGGATTGTGTTGATAGTACCTTGAGGACCATTATGATTATTGGTGGTTTCTCTCGCGCTTGTTAAGCGACTTTCTAGCATGGTCGACGTCAACACATCTATTCACAAGTTAGAATCTATTCTTTAATAGGGTTGTTTTGGAGTGCAAGGCCCTGGACTCGGATCACAAAAAGTCTAGGTTCTGAAGTGGTGTGACATGGTTATGATGATATGCATGTCTCTATCAGATGGTTGGCTGCAACCAAAACATGAGTTGTCACATGTGATCCTTCTCATTATTGGATGGCTGAGACCATACCTTGGTTTCATTATGATCCTCCTTGACGGATGGTTTTGCCCATACCTGGATCCATTTACATGATCATTATTTGGATGGTTTCGTCCATGCACGATTCATGTATCATTTGACAGAGATCTCAGTTTATGTATATATATATATATATGTACTTGCTTGTAGGTTTTCTGATGGCAGACCAATTCCCCGCACTGATTTATAAAGAATTTCATCCCTCACTCTAGTTCGGCCTTCACGCTTTAGGAGGCATCTGTTATAGATCATTTTGTCACTGTCCCTGTACCCCCCATTCCTTTATCCTGGAGGACCTCTATAGTGAACCCCGCATGCTTTGCCTTCATGAAGAAACTCCCATTCTATCCCTCTTCATGAGCAGATAAATTCTCTTTTGCACCATTTCCCCTTAAACTTCTCTTTTTCCCAATTTACAAGACTGGTGGTAATAGCCTTTGTCTCCCCTGGGCCAATGTGCAGAGATTAGCACTACTCCTCACGCTAACCAGAGCGAATGGCCTATGTATCAGTCACGTCATTCCTATTATGGAAAGTTTTTTAAATTAGAGTTGAAGCTTCCAGCTCTAGAAGCTCCGTAACGGAAGTCTGGTAAATGGTTTGGCTGGATGGGGTCGAGGATGATAGTTTGGGCTCTTTTCCCCTATAATGATAGAACTACCTCAAGGGATAAGTCCTTCTCCCATTAGAAGAGGATCCATCTCCCATCCATATTTCCTATATAAACCTCCCTTCTTCCCAAGCACAAACTAGTCACAGTTGATATTTTTGGCTGAGTGTGAGTGTTAAAGTTGCAAAGTGTTGATGTTATTTTGGAGTAGACAAGCAAGCTATTACTAAATGTAGCCATCTATTTGTGTGAGGGAGAAGTGTGTTTTGGTTTGGAGTGAAGCCTAAAGGGAAGAGCTTTAAAACTATTATTGTTTTAATCCATCGTGGAATGCTAGCAGAAGTGTGTGGGAACCTGGTCATGTCAGAGGAAGATTGCAACATCAAGATGAATGGTTGTAATCTCTCTTTGATATTAATATATGCAACTATCAATTAATTTCCTACATGTTTTGTAATATTACATATCCATGTCTTAATGTTTCTTGACTTGTTAAGTAGGTTGAATTACAATTTGTCTATTATTATGTTTGTATGTTGTTGTTGTTTACTTGTTATAGGAGCTTGAAGAAGGAAGCGAGAGATTGCTGGAGCGAGTAAGTGAGGACATCATCAAGCAGGATAAGCGAGCAAGAGGTTGGCCCTCTTGATCGATTCTAATCTAAGGAAATCTTCCATAGAATGTATTTGTTGTGGCTAGACCAATTATCATGCTAGAGGAATTCATTTGTGTCCGCACTTCTAATTTTACTTCACCACACATCGCTATTTCATGTATTTACTTGTAACTGAAAGGATAATGGATGCAAGACCTAATTGACGTCAAAACAGTTAAAGGAATAGGTGGTGATCCTTCTTGTCAAGTCTCATATGAGTTATCAGTCATTTATTTTGTCTTGTATTCATTTCCTGTAGATTGCATTGATGCCAAGTGTTTGACAGAATGTCAGTCTTGGTTGGGGATGGTTAGGCCTAGTCCTGGAGTAAGTTTTCAATTTGTAAGTCGTGTCATTATGTAATTCATGGATTTTGAAATCTGCAAGGCTTTCTAGGTAGTGATCTAGATTATGGGCTTGAAAAGTGGCACAAACCCCGGAGTCGCAAGCACAGGTCTAAGGAGAAAAGTCCCCATACGCATGCATACCCATGTTGTGCATGCGTCTAGAGGTTTCTACGAGCACCCTTGTCCATATCAAGGGAGCGTCTGAGGGTTTAGTGGTCTAAAAGCTCAGTGGGACCCAGGGGTTGGTCAGGGAAATGATTGGGATGCATTCAGGAAGTCCTGTAGTAGGTGCAGAAGGTCTGTTATGGTGTGTTTTAATCGATTCCACTTACTTAAGGTCACGTGGGAGATTGAATCATATCATAGTAACTTCTTGTCACATGTTTACCTCGGTTGGCCAATTACTAGGATAGATATGGGAGGAGGGGCATTACAAAGTGGTATCAGAGCATGGTTCACCCCTTAGACTGGATGGGTTGTGTGTTGGTCATGCATCCATGTCAATTGCATATGTGTTACTTGTGTTGTAAGACCATGTGTTTGTTGCATTTGTGTGGTTTTGATCATGGTTATAGTGAGTTTGCCATGGGAAGTTGATGGTTTCGTTTTGGAGTGTGTCATCATGAGTGTATGGTTGATTAGGCAATGTTATGAATGTTAGTATTCACATGTGGTCAAATCATACAGTGATGTGGTGGTTGTTTTCATGCATGAGGTCATGGTATGTGTAGTTGATATCGTCATGCATTGATGACTAAACTCTAGATGGAATTATGGTTATATGGTTATATGCTTGTGTGTTATATTTGTATATGTTTTCATTATTATGTTATACATATATTATGTTGATTTGTTGACCTTGCAGATCAGATATCCTCCTCAAATTATGCTAAGGTATGTTGGTTTTTTGTGATTTGGTTTAGCTGACATGATACACCTTGCAGGAAGAATATCAAATATGACTAGCAAGATGGTAGGCTACAGTTCCCGAGACTCTCCCTATGGATCAGATGAGCATAATGGTGTTGGTCACTCTTCTGATTTGGTAAACACATTGAGAATTTTAAAGGCAGAAATAAGGAGTTGTAAGGCAGACAATGATAGGATCATACAAGCACATGAGAAACAAGCAGAGGTAAATGCAGTAATACTTCAGAGTTTGTCAAAATCACAGTGACAGGGACCACCTTGGATCAACCATGAGCAAGAGGACAAAACTAATGGGGCATATGGAAGCAGGTCTCGTGGTCAGTACAAGTTGTATAGAGAGGACACGACCAGAGATGGTAGATCTTTGGATACTTCGGATAAGAGAGGTGATAGATACAGGTACTATTTGAGTTATGGTTCAGACAGGAATTATGATGCCATCATTATCATCCTTACAGGAGGAGTGATAGGGGATACTTTCCATGAGTTGAAGAAATCAAATCCACCTACATTTGATGGAGAGATGAAGAAATCACAAGATACAAAGGCATGGTTGCTTGGTATGAGGAAGTTCTTCAGATTGCACGATTACTCAGAGAACATGAAAGCAAAGATAACCACTTTCAGTCTTAAAGGGAAGGCATATATCTGGTGGGAGGATGTGAAGAATGTTAAAGGTATTCGAGAGGATGTCTTGACTTGGAATGAATTTAAGAGGCTCTTCAAGAATAAGTATTTGTCGGAAAGGTACTATGATGACAGAACTAAGGATTTTTATGAGTTGTAAATGGGTTCCATGATAGATGATGAGTATACCAGTAGGTTCTTGGAGATGTTGAGATAAGTGCCTTACCTCAAGGAGGATAAGGCCAAGGTTCAAACATGCATCACTGGACTACTAGTAGCATACAAAGAACGAATTGAGTTCGATGAGCCTAGATCAATGGAGGAGGCCATCCGAAAGCTGAAACATTGTTATGAGCAGTCAAAGTGCAAAGTGAGCCTAAGCATGACTTTAAACAAAATGAGAAGGTTAAAGGAAAATGGCCACAAAAGTGGGAAAGATGTCAAGATGAAGGTGAGAAAGAAAATGTGATCCCCTACAAGAAGTTAAATATAGTTAATAAAGGGCATGGAGCATAGCAGACTAGAGGTGATAGTAGAGCACAGTTATAGCATTGGATATGTGGAAAGAATCATCGTAAGAGGGATTGTCTGTAGTATCAAGGTGGTAGACCTTAGATGTATAGTGCTCAGGAGGCGCATACAGTTGGGGATATTGGTCATAACATTCCTCGGATTTATGCAGTTGTGGACAACAGGCAGGCGAATCATCAAGAATCTATCATTGAGATGGATGGTAAGCTTTGTGATCAAGTTGTTTCTATCTTGATTGATCTTGGATCTAATTATAGTTACACTAATCTTGACCTGGTGGATAAGTGTCGTTTGAGAAAAGAAGTGCATGCAGAATCTTGGTTGGTATAGTTGGCTACAGGTACAAAGAAGAGAGTTTACCATTGGGTAAGATCTTGTGCATTTGAGTTAAATGGTATGCCTACAACAACACATTTGAATGTGTTTCCATTGGGATTGTATAGCATGATTTTTGGTATGGATTGTTTGTATCTTCATAGGACCAAAGTGGATTGCTTAGACAAGGCCATTGACTACCTAGATGATAATGGGGAAAAGAGAATTTTGCAGGAAAAGAAGAAGCCTATCTCAGTAAGGATGGTTACCGTTATGCATGCTAAGCGTAGTTGCATAAAAGGTTATGTGATGTTTGCAGTGCATATATCTAGTGACAAGGGTAAATATGTTGAGGATGCAAAAATTTTCAAGAGTTACATTGTATTTCAGTAGTATCAGGATGTGTTTCTAGCATAGATTCCAGAGTTAACCCGTCACATGGAAGTAGATTTCTCTATTAAGTTGGTTCCAGGAGCAGCACCAGCATCGAAGGTACCTTACAGGATGAGTACCCCACAGCTAATAGAGTTGAAATTGTAGTTAAAGGAGATGCTTGACAAGGGATACATTAGGCCAAGTGTATCACCCTGGGGTGCACCAATGTTGTTCATAAAAAAGAAAGATGGTACTCTTATATTATGCATTGATTACAAGCAGCTGAAAAAGGTAACGATTAAGAATAGGTAACCATTTCCGAAGATTGATGATTTGTTCGATCATTTGAAGGGAGTAGCAATGTTCTCTAAGGCCGACTTGAGATCAGGATACCATCAGGTACACATCAAGCAAGAGGATATATACAAGGCTACCTTCAAGACTATGTATGGGCATTATGAGTTTGTTGTAGTTCCATTTGGTTTGACTAATGCTCCAACTCCATTTATTTGTTTTATGAATAGTGTGTTGCGTCCTTATTTGGACAAGTTTGTTATTGTATTCATTGATGGCATCTTGATATACTCCAAGAATGAAGAAGAGCATGTTGAGCATTTAGGACCAGTGTTGAGATTACTAAGAGAGCATCAATTGTATTCCAAGCTTAGCAAGTGCGGCTTCTTTAAGACAGACGTGCATTACATGGGACATGTTGTCTCCAAGGAAGGCATAGGAGTAGATCCAGAAAAGATAAGGGCCATCACGGAGTGGACAACTCCTAAGAATATGGATGAGGTGAGATAATTCATGGGATTGACATGTTACTATGGGAGGTTCATCAATAACTTCTCATACATTGCATATCCTATGACATCCTTGCAGAGGAAAGGTAATAAGTTTGAATGGACAGAAGAATGCTCAGCTAGATTTGAGCAACTGAAGCAGTTGTTGACCAATGCTCCAGTCCTTAAGATTGCAAATCTGGATAAAGAGTTTGTAGTGTGTACATATGCATGTAAAAGAGGACTTGGTGGAGTCCTTATGAAGGAGGGATAGGTGGTGTGGTATGAGTCCAGGAAGTTTAATTAGCACAAGTAGAACTACGTGACTCACGATCTTGAGTTGGCAGCTATTATTCACGCCTTGAAGATTTTGGGGCATTATCTTCTTGGCCATAGATTTGTATTGATGAGCGATCACAATGGGTCGAGATACTTGTTTGACCAACAAAATCTAAATGCTAGGAAAGTTAGATGGTTGGCTACCTTTAGTGAGTTTGACTTTGAGATCATACACATTAAGGGAAAGAATAACCGAGTTTCATATGCTCTTTGCAGGAAGGTACATGTGATTAATATAGTAGTTATGATTTCCTATGGGACAGAGTTACATGATAGGAACTTTTAGGCATGACATTAGTGATATGGATTTAAGAAGGAACAGAACAAATTACAGTTATAACCATAAATACAAAGACGCAGTAGAAATAACACTTCATTTCATTAATATCAAACACTGAAGTATGCTTACAAACAGAATGGAAATAAGACTAGCTCGGCCAATGGTAGCTTACCTATGAGAATATATGTGGCAGCTACATGCCTCTGAATTGTGTTACAATGAGGCTAAAAGGCCTATTTAATTTTGGGAGATAATGGAAAACCCTAAACATCCAAAAACCTAACCCTATGAGATGAAGCGCCAAACTATGGGCCCCGTTTGGGTAAATTGGTACACCAACTTCTCGGGGTCGTAATTTTGGCATATGATCTTCGTTTGACATGCACAATACCTTGTTAGAAATATCTATCCGAGAACTACAAATTTTGAATGATCAGCCCACATTCGTCCTAGTTTTCCCAAAAAAATGTCATATAGGGCCTCAAAACGGCTCCGAAAGTTCAGGACCTGAAAAACTGTCAAAAATAGTAAATTGTGCTACAAATAAGGAAACTAAAAAACTGAAATAAATAATGGTGGGGGTCCAAGTGGAATAGGCAGGTGGACACCAATATCCACCTGGATGATTCCTTCCCCCTTAGGAAGCAATGGTCCCCATTCCGTTGAGTTCCTGCATGAGATGAGGAAACTTCAGCTGAACTTGGTCCCCGATGAGCCATTTGCCCTGGTGAAGGAGTTGGCCTACTTTGACAACTCGATATAGTTGGAACCTTTGTTGTTGGGTGTTCTTCATCTATGAGTCCATAATTCGATCAACTGTGGCTTGTTCCATGCAATCTGGATTTAACTTTGTAGGTGTGAGTTGTTCTGCAATGTCTGAAGTGTCTAGCAATGGTGGGAAGTATGGTCAAAGGCGGTCCACATTGAACATTGGGTGTAGGCCAAGGAATGGGGGAATGTTTAGCTCAAATGCATTGTCTCCCATAGCCTTGGTAATGGTGTAAGGACCATATCGGAGTGGTCTGAGTTTCCGAGAGGCTTCGGTAAGGCGTTCCTTCCGCAAATGCAACTAGAATTTGTCGCCCACTTGAAACTTGTGTGGCACCTGATGTTGATCATGTCGATGCTTGTACTTGGAATTTGATTTCTCTAGAATGTCATGGACCTATTGCAGGATATGTTGGATGTGCTCAATGAAGTTATTTGCCTTATCGGCTTCCGACTGGACATGAGCCGAATATGCCTAAATAGCTGCAAATGGTATGGCCACATCAATGGGACATAGTGGCTGGAATCCCAAGCCCACCTGAAAAAGGTTGTGGCCAGTCGAGATGTGGAGAGCCCCGTTATAGTTGTGCTAGACATAAGGGAAGCTCTCATCCCATGTGTGTCGATGCTTTGAGTTGTACATGTGCAAAATGTGTACGATCATCATGTTGACGATCTCTGTTTGGCCATCATTTTGGGGATGGAAAGTTGTGGACTTAGTGAGCTTGGTGTCCAACATTGACCAGTGACTAGACCAAAATGTACTTAGGAACCTGCTTCCTGATCTGAGATGATATATTGTGGGATCCCAAAGTGTACCCACACTCATTCAAAGAAGAGTTTAGCAATGGATTCTGTTGTGATATTATTCTTGCAGGCCGCCATAATGGCCATCTTCAAGAATTTGTCGACAACCACAAAAGCATAGTCATTTCCATGCTTAGTAGAAGGAAGGCCTAACATGTAATCTATGGAGATGGATTCCCAAGTTCGACTACAGGTAGGCAATGGAGTGTAGAGGCCTTTCTTCTTGATGGTCGGTTTGTAAATGGTGTAGGCAATGCAAGATCCGATGTACTTCCCAACATCATGTCGAAGATTCGACCAATAGAAATACTTCTGTAGTATTGTCACTATTTTATTAACCCCGTAATGCCCAACAGACCAACTGTAGTGCACTTCCCAAATCATCTTGGCTTGCTCGCTTGAAGAAACACAAAGGTGTCTCAGGTGGCATAGTAGGGCATCCTAGAGGTGAAAATATGGAACTTGCTGATGCTCCAAGAGAGTCTGGTATGTGTGGCCAAATTCTGGGTCGCTTTTGTATAGAACTGGCCAATCAGAAGTCTCGTGCCCACAAGAGTTGAGCACAATCGTTAACACCATGATCAGTGGTCGACTGAGGTAGTCTGCAACATTATTGATGCTACCCTTTTTATACTTGATATTCAAATCGAATTGTTGTAGGTATGTGGACCACTTCTGATGGCGATCATTCTACAACTTCCCTTATGTCTATATGAATTGTAGGGGTCGGTGGTCTATGTGGATGATCGTTTCCTTCCCTAGAATGTAATGCTTCCATTATCGGCAGGCCTGCACAATGGAATACATCTCTTTGTCATAAGTGGGATACTTCCGGACTGTGTTTAAAAGTGTCTCACTATGATATTCCATTGGATGCCCCTATTGAGTAAGGACTGCCCCAATAGCATAGTCAGAGGCATATATCTCGATCTCAAATGGTTGTTGCAAGTCTAGTAAAGTGAGAACTGGTGCATAGCAGAAGTGATGTTTCAACTCTGTGAATGCCTTATGTTGACATTCAGAGCAAAATAATTTTGCTTTCTCTCCTCCCTTGGTGACTTGACTCAAGGGCCAAGTGATATGAGAGAATCCCAACACGAACCTACGGTAGAAATTGGCAAGACCGAGAAAGATACAACCTCTGTGAGAGTGGTTGGGGTTGGCCAATCCCAAATGACTTGGATCTTGGTTGGATCCACATGCACCCCCCATTCATCAATAATGTATCCCAGATACTAAACTTGGGTCATGTCAAAAGTGCATTTCTCCAAATTGTCACACAGCTTGTGTTGCCGTAGTGTTTGGAGAACCTGTTGGGTGTGGTGGAGGTTCTGTTCCCAACTCTAGTTGAAACTCAGGATGTCATCCAAGTATACCACTACAAATTAGTTCGTGAATGGCCATAAGATGTCATCTATCAACCTCATGAAGGTTGCAGGAGCATTCGTCAACCCAAAAGGCATAACCAACCATTTGAAAAGGCCCTCCTTAGCTTCGAAGGCAGTCTTCCACACATCGGACGGTTCGATCGGTACTTCGTGATATTCGGACTTCAAGACGATATTGCTAAAATATTTTTCCCCCTTTAGTTGGTCGAGAAGGTCATCAATCCATGGGATCGGATACCTATTCTACACAGTGATCTTATTCAACGCCTGATAATCAATACAGAGTTTCCAAGTCCCATCCTTCTTCTCTACCAACACGAATGGGCTCCCACAGGGTGATGAACTCAGCCAGATGTGACCTTCTGAAGCAGCTCCTGAATCTACCTCTTGATTTCGTTCTTCTCTAGAATGTATCATTGATAGATTGGTCCATTGGGCAATGGCGCACCTGGGGTCAGATCGATAGAGTGCTTGACCTGACAGTGCAGAGGCACCTCTATGGGGGAGGTGAAGATGTCCTCATACTCCTCCACGGCCTTGTCCATATGTTGTTGTCATGCGGAGGGGCCCTGTTTAGAGGTCGTGGCCACCATCTTCTTCTTTCCCTGAGGGAGTATCATCAGGAAAACAAATTTCCCAATTTTGGAAATGACCTTACTGCATTTTTTTGCAGTAACCAAAGAGATGGCAGTAGATGGTGCTACCTTCGGTATCCTCTACAACTTATTTCCCAAAGTAACAATAACAGCGCGAGGACTTGACTCATACAAATCATGTTGCTTCCACAAGTATGGTTGGCCTAATAATACATCACAAGCATCAAGGGGAGCAACGTCACATAATACCTCATCATTGAAGGGCTTGATGTTGTATGAAAGCTGGCACTGTTGGCTCACACGAAGATCTCATCCTTGGTGAAGCCACCCGATAGTGTACGATTATAGATGTGTTGTGGTCGGTAAACCCAACTGCTTCATCACCTCTGCCGAAATAAGGTTCTTTTGGCTCCTGTTGTTGACAATGAACTGTAGAGGGAACCCTTTACCCACATCTGGGAGTGGAAGAGGCACTCCTCCTCCTCTGGATCTTCGAGTTCCTCCTTATGGATCTTCGTGGTGGCAAAGGTGATGTTGGGCTCCACATTAATAATCTGTTTCCCTTTGTCATTCCCCTTCAGGTTCTGACTCAGAGTCAGAACATGCATCTAATTTTGAAGCCTTCAGCTCGGCAACTAGTGAATGTTTGGCCCGACAGTCACTTGTCTTGTGAGTGGAGCTCTTATGGAACTCGCATTAGTTTCCCATGTCCTTCTTCAGCTTCGCAGTGTGGTTCTTTGCTTGCAACTTTGGCAGGTTGTCCTGGGCCACCCCGCCTTGGCTTTGTCCTTTGTTGTACGGTTTGGGGCACCTTTCCCTTGCTTCGAATTCGTAGATCCAAAGTCTCGCTTCTTTTTTTTAAACTTCTGCTCGATCTTGATGGTGTATCGGTACACCGTGCTGAGAGAGGAGATGTCCAGGAACTCCATCTTATCCTGGATGTACTTGTGTAGGAAATCATGTTACTTGACTACCAAATGTTTCTCAGAATCCTAAATACCCAACTTCATGTAAAGGGTATGAAAAACATTAGTAAACTCTGGCACATCTTGGTCCCTTCCTTGCAGCAATGTTGTCCACTTTATGTATTTATCCTCATAGCTACCGACAGGGTAGTATTGCTCCTTGATGGAATCCTGGAACGAATTCCAAGTGGGTCCAGCTAAAAAAAGTGAGGTCGTACTTTCATACTTTTGCTCACAGTAGGTTTCCCACCAGTGCTTGATGTGGGGGTTGGATTTGAGAAGAGCAAAAGTAATATTTTCTTGGCTGGAAAAATCATGAACAAAAAAATATCCTTCTAGCAAATTTAACCATTTATCTATGACATCTGCATCTATTTTTCCCTCAAATATGGGAATGTCAAATTTTACTTGTACCTTAAAAGGAGTGGAGCCTCCAGAGTGGTTGTTGGATGTGGATGAGCTACCAGTGGGTATTCGTTGAAGGATCTGGGCAAAGTTATCCATCATCGCATTCCTTTGTTTCTTGAGGGCCTCCTCGAGCAATATTCTGATAGGATCTCCTACCCCCTCGTCTTTCTTTTCTTCCCCCATGGGTGGTCGCCGGGGTTTGCGAGGCTGATCTTGCAAAGGGTCAACCAGATCGAGCCCTAATTCCTTATATCTTGACCTCGTTGGGGACATGAAAAAATAAACAAAGAAAAAGCAGACCGCTCTAATACCACTAATCCAGATTTAAGGACAAATGCAACAAATTATAGATATAACCATAAATACAAAGATGTATTAGAAATAACACTTCATTTCATTATCAAATACTGAACTATACTTACAAACATAATGGAAATAAGACTAGCTCAAGTGATGGTAGCTTATATCTGAGAAGAGATGTGGCGGCTACATGCCTCTGAACTGTGTTACAATGAGGCTCAAATGCCAATTTATTATTGAGAAATAATGGAAAATCCTAAACATCCAAAAACCTAACCCTAGGAGATGAAGCACCAAACTATGGGCCTCGTTTGGGTAAATTGGTACACCAACTTCCTGAGGTCGTAACCTTGGCATACGATCTCCGTTTGACGTGCACAATACCTCATTAGAAAGATCTATCCGAGGACCACAACTTTTGAATGACCGACTCATGATGGTACAAGTTTTCCCAAAAAACGTCTTTTAGGGCCTCAAAATGTCTTCGGAAGTTCAGGGTGCGAAAAACTGCCAAAAATAGTAAATTGTGCTACAAATAAGGAAACTGGAAAACTGAAAGAAACAATGGTGGGGGTCTATGTGGAATAGGCGGGTGGCCACCAATATCCACCTAGATCAATTAGGATGACATGTTTATGAATATTATGCACATGTTACAATAGAGTACAGGTAGATGTACATGTGTAGGTACAGGTACTGGTACATGTGTAGGTACAGATGCAGGTACAAGTGATCAGGATGCAGACTATCACCTCACGATAGATGGTTTGGTGAGATTCAAGAACATGATCTATGTATTGAATTGTACTGAACTCAAGCAGCTTATCTTGAGGGAGTTTCACATCAAGCCATACACGGGTCACCGAGGATATTTGAAGATGTTGACGACGGTGAAGAAGTTCTACTATTGGTGATATCTGAAGAAGGAAGTGGTGTAGTTCGTGGCTAGATCTTTAGATTTTCAGCATGTAAAGGCCAAATAGAAGCATCGAGATGGTCTACTACAACCTATTCCGGTTCCGGAATAGAAATGGGAGATCATTTCCATGGATTTCATAACAGGTCTTTTGAGGACAGTGAGATAGCATAATTCTATTATGGTCATGGCCGACAAGTTGAGCAAGGTAGCTCACTTCATTCTAGTAAAGACTACATATTCAGCTAGTGAGATGGCACAAGTTTTCATCAGGGATATCATGAGATTACATGGTGTTCCAAATAAGATCATGTCGGACAGGTATGTGAAGTTCACTTCCAAGTTTTGGAAGGAGTTATTTGTAGGTTTGGGTACAGAGTTGACCTTTAGTACAGCGTATCATCTACAGACAGATGGACAGATAGAGAGTGTCAACGGGATCTTGGAGGATATGTTGAGGATGTACATGATGCACCAAAAAAGAATATGGGAGGAGTATCTTCCATTGGTTGAGTTTGCATACAACAACGGTTATCAGGAGTCACTAAGGGTGAGTCCTTTCAAGGCACTTTATGAGCGGAGTTGTAATAATCCCATCAGCTAGAGTGATCCAGTGAGTAGGATACTTATTCGACTGGATATGCTGGCAAACATGAAATATGAAATGCATGTTATAAAGAAGAATCTAAATGCAACACAGAATATAAATAAGATTTATGCAGACCAGCACGGGGCATTTAAGGAGTTTCAGGTTGGGGAGCATGTGTATTTGCGCATCAAGCCCAAGAAGAGTTCTTTGAGAATTGGATCATGTGCCAAGTTGGCACCATGATATTGTGGGCCTTTTGAGATGCTTGATAGGATTGGACCAATAGCCTATCGAATTGCACTGCCTCCAACAATGAAAGTTCATGATGTTTTCCATGTTTCATTTCTTAAAAGGTATATAAAGGATATTAATCATGTTATTGATTGGTTTGTATTGCAGGTGGAGCAAGAAGGATAATTCCAACCAGAGACTCAGTGTATATTATAGTGGAAGCAGCTCATGCTTAGGAACAGAGCCATATAGAAAGTTAAATTTCAGTGGAAGCACTTTGGGCCCGAAGAAGCTACATGGGAGATGATGGATCGGATGTGGGCCATGTATCCTTTTTTTTTTCGGTGGAGGAAAATTAGTTTTGGTATGATGTTTGTGATGAGGCTCATCAATGGGTACATTATATGGACCTTAATTCACCTCCAGCTTACTAAAATCAAATTTTCTCATCATTCTTTACATGTTTTGTTATATTTTGCTTAATGAGGAGAATAAAGATGAGATGTCATGTCTAGTGATTTAATGTGCATTGATTGCAAGTTTTGGAGCAAGTTTTGGCTAATTAAGGTACCAAAACTCAAATGGAGACAAGAAAGAGGGATTCTAGGAGACAGGATCTCCCTCCTTAACTCCTCACTCACTCAAAGATTCCTTAATCAAATCTCAACAGCTCAGAGTTGCAAGCAACCGAGTCATGAAGTTCATTGGTAGCCAAGCTAGTGACAATCTAAGACCAGTTGATCTCGAGATTGGAGCCAAGCCTCCCTAAATTTAAGGAAGTTGTTGGTAACTTCAGTTGTTTAAATTAAGATGCCTAGGGCCTCATTAGGATTTGGATTTTTTGTTCAAGATAGCTAAGCAATTTTCAAGTTGAAGCATTGTAATTAAGCACTCTTATGTATTTATGATTTCTTTAATAAAAATGAGTAGCATTCCCTTGATCCAGCACTGAGTTGAATCAGAGACCTGAAGCTCTTGGGTTAGGGGCCAACCCTAGTAGAAGAGGTTACTCTTATTGTATATGTACGCTTAGGTTATCTCATAGTTAGTTGTTAAACTGATTTTTGTATCGTTAATTTGCAAATATTGGTAGATTTGATTAGTTTTCTTCCATTTGTGAATAGTTCTGATAGTAGCATTGTAGTGATAAGAATATATTCCAAAATTGTTGACAGCAAGTGGTTTTCTCCTCATTTCTCCCTTTCAGGGATCATGGTTTCAGGAATACTTCTCATGCAGCCCAAAAAGACAGAATTCTAGCTCTATGTGTAATTTAGGGTTTTCTTGCTAATTAGGTCATCATCTTGCAGTTTCGTAGATAAGTTGCAGTTGGTTTTTATCTCTTAAGTTTTGCACTAATCTCATCTCACTTTCATATTGTTTCCAAG
Organism: Pinus taeda; assembly: GCA_000404065.3. Taxonomy (NCBI): domain Eukaryota; kingdom Viridiplantae; phylum Streptophyta; class Pinopsida; order Pinales; family Pinaceae; genus Pinus; species Pinus taeda. The sequence continues at coordinate 212,446 of APFE031579607.1, read as the reverse complement.
CATTTCCATGCATGAGCTTAGCAAATTAAATGGTGATAACTCTGATTTCTTTCACTCAAATACACCTTTCTTGTTTTTTGATGAGTTTATATGTGCATGCCAAGAATGATGTTTGTTGATTGCAGGACTTTCTAAATTGCAAGGAGACCTCATATCATCAGTCTTAGCCAAGCCATATCCACTCATGATTTCCAAAAGTAACTAAGGTCTCAATTCGAATTCTTGTCTTATGACAAAAACTAGCCATCTCTGTTGAGAAAATCCAACCATCTTAAAGCTTGCCTTGAGTTCTAAGTAAGTGCCTATCACTCTCATGCCTTATTCCCTCCTTATTCACCTTTTCCAAGCTCCACCCCACCTTCTAGACCACTCCCTAAGATTTTGGCATGTTCCTGTAGTAAAACAGGGGATCCTGTAGGTGAACTAGTACTTCTTGTAGACATCTTGTAGGAAAACTTGTAGTGGCCTATTTTGAGCCCGATTGGGGAAAATTCATCACTAAAAGCTTGGATTAGGTCCCTACTTTCCCTCCAAGTCATCTGAATCATTTTCCTCATTTTCCTTCACACCTGTCTCCCCTATAAAAGAACCAAGCAAGATTAGCATTTGCATTTTTCAAGAAAAAATATAAAAATAAAAAGAGTTCTTTTACATTTGTTCTTTCACGCAGCAGTTAGCACTCTTTAGATCAGATTTCAGGCTTAGACTAGTTAAAACCTCACATGTGTTAAAGTAGGGTTCTTATGCAAGCAAGGTAGATTAGCAAGTAGATTAAGGACTTCATCTTGGTTTGCAAGCATTTCTTTCAGTCTTTCCTTCATGCAATAGACAACATTTATTTTCTTCCAATTAGGGTAAATTTTCCTTCTCCAAATTGGTAATCAGACTTCTTCTAGTCAATAGAAGGTTGGTTTGAGAAACCCTAACGGTCTATCACCCCAGCTCACCAATGACAAAGAGTATACCAATTACATCTATTTGTGTATACAACACTGTCACCTCTAATTTTGTATGAACCCCAGGTTGATGAAGTAAAGTTGGTAGCCCCAGGAGTTACAGCATCCTTGTTGCAATACTGGTCCTCATCACTTTTTAGCATCATTACCGGGGAGTTTTCTAAGTAGATGTGATTTCTTCTTTCTTTTTTCCTTTTCTTATTTCTTTCATTCTACAATTAGTTCCATTTAGTAATTAGCTGCAATTCAGTTTTGTTTCCTTTCAATTCTGCAAGTAGTTTAAAAATAAATAAATAAACACTCCTTTCATGCCTCATAGGAATAGGGATAACTTAGGAAATTTTCTACCAAATATCCCCACCACTTCAAACATCCTACCTTCCCTCTTCTTCGGTGGTTGTGAATTAGAGGACCCCTTAGGCGAACAACCAGAGATTTTTGAAGATCCTATAGGGGAAGAAGAAGAAACCACTCGAACTGACATAATGGCTAAAAATAGAAATGAAAGGGGGGATAGGGAAAGAATTGAGGGTGATTTTCCCATCAGAGAAACTAATGGGGATACCAAGATGAAAAACATAAGCCCCTCTTCTCTTCCTCACTTCCATGGCTTGACCTCAGAAGATCCAGATACTTTTTTGTTTGAATTTGTTGTCATATGCAGAACTTATGACTACACCTCTGATGATCAGAAGTTGAAATTATTCCCATCCACTCTCAAGGATGCAGCCCTGTGCTGGTTCATGGGTTTACCTAGGGATAGTATCACCACTTGGGCTCAGATGCAAGAAGCGTTCAACAACAAGTATAAGGACTACTGCAGGTCCAAACATACCAAATAAGAAATTTGTAAAATGACCTTAGGACATGATGAGTCCTTAGAGGATTATGAGGAAAGATTCCAACTCAACTATAAAAGGGCTAGGTGCACACTTGATATTGAGTCACTTAAGTTAGTCCTTCTCAGGGGGATCAGGGAAGACCTTCTAGAAACCCTAAACCTATTTTCAAGAGGGGACATCTTCCAACTACCCTATGATGATATCAAGACAGTTTTCAAGAATCATTCTAGGGCAGCTAGAAAGAAGGGTAGGGCTAGTCAAACAATGGCCAATGCATCCTCTTCCAACACATCCATAAAAACTGAAATTGGGGATATGTTGGAAGACTTTAAGAGCGAATTTCTGCAAACCCTTGCTCTGCAAATAAACATTATGCAAATCAAATGAAAGCAAGAGGAATCAGAGAAAGCATTAGCCAACTTCTTCCCTAGATGCACAAGGAGGCACCCTAGGAATTAATGTCCATTGAACCTTATAGAAATCTTCTTGGTCTGTGAGGAAAACTACTCCACAAACAAGTTCCCTTATCTAGCTGGATTAAAAGTTGTGTATCGGGGAACCGAAGCGGTGACTGAACAACTCTGCTACATTAATAAAAGGAGGCCTCATGGACCTCAACCATACCAGAAAGTCATGCAAGGGTCATCCTATTCATATTACAACCCTAATAAAAACATATCCATTCCCCCATGGTGTCCCCCAGCTCATCCTTCCTGGTCTACACCTTCTCCCTGGTCTTTTACACCTCAATACCATTCCCAATCGGCCAACCAACTATTTCAACTATATATTCCTCCACAACCTCAATGGAATGCACCATCCTAAGGGTAGAGGCCCCCATACAACCAAGCTCTAGCTTTATTGCCTTCACTTCCATCTCAACCATAGCTCCTACACCCTGCTCCACCTAAACAACCTCATACGCTTACCCAGGAAAACTCGAACCCAAACAATAAACATGCACAATAGGTTTACAATGGAGAAGCATCCTACCCTGCCTATGTTGTGGAAATTCATGAAATTAAACTTAGATCTGGGAGAGTGCTCCCGGATAACCAACCTCCATCTCCACCTAGGGAGAGTGAGGGGGAAAGAGAGGAAAGTGTGGCTAGAATGAATCCACCCCCCTTTCCTAAAAGGTTAACCCATCCAGTCCAGCACACCCTAGAAGAAACTGAACTTCTGGGTGAGTTGAAAAATCTGTCTGTTAAAGTTCTACTTCTCTGAGCTATCAAAGATGTCCTAATTTACAAAAAAATTATCAAAGAGAAGTGTTTCAAACATCCAAAAAGGCGAAAAAGAGACACCCCTACCATTAATGTCATTGGACAGTTGTCTGAAATAATGTTGGGGCGAGTAATTTACCCGAAGTATTTAGATCCTGGGAGCCCTGTAGTAGATGTACACATTGATGGCACCATTGTCCCCCATACCTTGATTTATCTTGGGGTTTCCATCAATTTAATGAATAAGGACACTATACTCAAGCTTAATCTCCAGGGATCATTAAGGAAGACCACGACAGTCTTGCAACTTGCGGACCGATCCACAGTATCCCTGAGGGGATTGTTGAGGATGTGATGGCCTCCATTGATTCCTGGGAATACCCTGCAGACTTTGTAGTTCTGCAACCTAAGACCAAATTCAATGGTTATCCTCTCATTCTTGGGAGGCCTTGGTTAGCCACTGTCGATGCCTACATAAGCTACATGGCTAGAAATATGACTACTAAAAATGGGCATCTATCCAAGCAGTTGGTCTTGAACCCTCCTACTCAACCATCTCTAGAAAATGACTTACCTTTATGGCTAGAAGAGGAGGAAGAAGATGAAGTCTACTACTCCCAAATCTATACCCTAGAAATTTCCATAAGAGGAGAACAACCTGATGAAGATGATTTGATTGAACACATCCCCCAAAATCAAACTCCCAACACCATGTCTCTAAAGGAAGTAGTGAAGGAAACCAAGGACAACCATCAGATTGATCTATGTTTAGCTTATGCAAACCCTACTCGTGTCAAGACAATAGAATTCAGCCCTGAAAGAGCATTGAAAATCAACCCCTCTCTCATTGTACACCAAGAAGAAGATTTATGTAATATGCTAAGAGAGCATTTGGATGCCTTTGCTTGGAATTACAAAGACATGAAGGGAGTACATCCCTCAGTTTGTACTCACCACATTTACATCAAGGAAGGTTGCAAACTAGTCCGACGGAGAATGAATCTAGCTCTCAAAGATATAGTCAAATAAGCGTTGCAAAAGTTGTTGGATGCAGGATTCGTTTACGCTATCTCAGACAATGAGTGGGTGTCTCCTCTAGTTTTGGTTCCAAAGAAAAATGGAAAGTGGAGGATTTGTGTCGATTACTGAGAGCTAAAAAAAGCCACAAAGAAGGACCATTTTCCTCTACCTTTCATTGACTAAGTGTTAGATGGTCTGGTAGGAAAGAAGTTCTTCTCTTTCTTGGATGGATTCATTGGGTAAAATCAAATCTAGATCAGCCCAGAGGGCCAAGATAAAACCACCTTCACTTTTCCTTGGGGTAATTTTTTTTATAAGGTCCTTCCTTTTGGTCTGTGCAATGCCCCTGTCACTTTCCAGAGAGCAGTCACGAGTATATTTGCAGAGCTAGTCCATGATGCAGTAGAAATTTATATGGATGACTTCACACCCTATGGGTGTGATTTCCAGGAGGCTCTCTTTAACCTCGGAAAGGTTCTAAACAAATGCATTGAAATGAGCTTATCCCTTAGTCCCAAAAAATGTGAGTTCTTGATGACTGCAGGGACTGTTTTAGGTCACTCAATGTCCCAAGAAGGACTGCAAGTAGACCCAAATAAGATAGCCATCATCAAAAGCGTCCCAAATCCACAAAAGCAGAGGGATGTCAGAAGATTTTTAGGTTTAGTCGGATACTATAGGATATTTATAAAATATTTCAGCAAGTTAGCTTCTCCCTTATTTGGGTTATTGGCCAAAGACTCCAAATTTTTATGGTCAAAAAGCTACCAAGAAGCCCTGAACACCCTAAAGGACAAGCTGACTATTGCACCTATTCTCCGAGGCCCAAATTGGGCTCTTCCTTTTCATATTCATGCTAATGCCTCTCACAAATCTATAGGAGCAACTCTAAGCCAAATAGATGATAAGCTACCTTATGCCATTTACTTCATCAGTAAGAATCTGTCGAAAGTCGAGCTAAACTTCAGAATAACTAAAAAAGAGCTCCTAGTTGTTGTGCATTCATTGAATAAATCTAGACACTACATTACTGGTTACCAGAAATTTGTACATACTAACCATGCTGCAATTAAATACTTGATGAACAAACCTGATGTAAATGCCCGGATTATTAGATTGTTACTTTTATTGCAACAATTTTATTTAACTATTATTGATAAGCTTGGGAAGGAGAATGTAGTTGCAGATTTTTTATCCAAATTGACTTTGCCTCTAGGGGAGGAAGGAATGGTTGATGATTAGCTACCAGATAAACATTTCTTTGCCATTTCAATTCTCTCTCCATGGTTTGTTGACATAGAAAACTACTTGGTATCTACACAGTTCCCTCTAAATTTGTCCTCCAAAGAAAAGAGCATAATCATAAGAAAAAGTGCCCCATTCACTTGGATTGGGGGTAATCTCTTCAAGCTAGGTCTGGATCAATTTCTGAGAAGAGGTGTTAGGGAGGAGGAAGTCTTCGACATCCTCCTAGATTGTCATGATGGGACTTGTGGAGGTCACTTTGCAGCGAAAAGAACATCGTTCAAGGTACTACAAGTTGGATATTACTGGCCCACTCTTCACCAAGATGTAAATAGGTATACCAGCCAGTGTGATTAGTGCCGAAGTATGGGAAATCCTACCCTCAAGGATGAAATTCCTCTACAACCACAAGTGACTTTCGAGGCATTTGAAAATTGAGGCATGGATTTTATCAGGCCCATTGACCCTCCATCCAGACAGAAGAAGTACATCATTGTGTGCATTGACTACTTGACAAAATGGGCTGAAGCCAAAGCTATCAAGGTGGCAACAGAAGAAAAGGTGGCTGAATTCTTGAGCGAAAATGTATTTTATAAGTTTAGATACCCTCGAGAGTTGGTCACTAATCAAGGCAATTAATTTACATCTCACGTGATTGAAAACTTGTTAAGCCAACACAAGATCAAGCACAGAAAATCCACCCCTTACCACCCATAGGCTAATGGGCAAGTGGAAGTAACCAACTGAGCATTGGAAGGAATTCTAACCATGGTGATTAGCAAGAACAGAAAGGATTGGGTAGACGGATTAGTTGAGGCCACCTGGGCCTACAATACCACCACTAGCTTCACTCCTTATGAGCTGGCCTATAGGAAGAAATCTCGGTTGTCCATGAATTTGAATACAACACCTTAAGGATGGTAGCACAACTGGATCTAGATATCACAAGGGCTCAACAGGAAATATTTCTCTAGCTAAATAGGTTAGATGAATTTAGGATGCAAGCCCTCCTGCACACAGAATTGACTCAAGTGCAAAGGAAAATATGGCATGACAGAAATATCAAGGACAAATTATTTCAAGAAGGCAACTCGGCCTTGTTGTATGACTCCTAGTACAAATATTTCAAAGGCAAGTTAATGACCATATGGTTGGGACCATATGTGATAGAAAAGTGCCATGATAATAGTGTTGTTCATATAAGAACCATCAATGTAGAAGGTATCCCTTTGCTTGTCAATGGGTACAGGTTAAAGGCCTATAAGAAGCCCTTATCAAAGCAGGAATTCATCAATAGCATAAGCAAGGTAGTGTTGGTGATTGGAGAAGTCTTAGCTTCCACCTCTCCAAGTTCTTAGAAAAAAATATAAAAAAATAAAGGCACCTAGCTGAAAACCTCCATGAGGCACATGAGTCCAACTTTTGGGTTGAAAACCTTTTGAGACAACCCAAGAGTAAAAAAAATAAAAAATATTTGGGTGAAAACCTCTTTTGAGGTGCCCAAGGCAGGAAACAAGGATGAAAACCTCCTCTGAGGCGGCCTAGTTGTCTTTTCAAAAAAAAAAACAAGAAAAAAAATGAAAAAAGAGAAAAACATACAAAAGAATAACAATTCTATTTTTTGCAGGTTTGTAAGAGGATGGTGTGCACAGGCTACAGAGGATAGAAGGCCCTACCACAATCCATGTTTCCTTCATCCATCTCATCTCCTCCATATTCCCTATGCTCTTCCATCCATACTCCACTCCAGATGCCAATTCCAAGCAACTTTGTGTTTTCTACAGGATTCCCTATAATACTACGGGAGTTTCCTGTAGGATTTACAGGAGGCCTTTAAAAGTTTAGGGAAGGTAGTCCAATGGAAAAATGCGGACACAAGCCTGATTTTGTTTATAAAACAATCCATTGACCTCATCATACCTTAGCCAAAACCCTCCATGACTATGCCACCACTGCATCCGTCAAAGAAATCAAGTCAGAAAAATAAAAAATAAAAAGAGAGAAAAAAAAAACACATCAAAAAGATGCATGCCACAACAACATGCCTCATCTTCCACTCATTACCACATCCTCCAATCATTCCAATGCCCATTCAATATCAGAAGCAGAGAAGAGATGCAAAATTTTAAGAAAAAGGCAGCTACAGGACATCTTGTAGGAATTCCTGTAGCAGCCTATTCCATAAAAATATCACAGCAACACCAATCCACCTTCAGCACAAGGATCACAGTGATGAGGAAGCTCCTCAAGAGCTCAACAACAAAAAAAGCTACCACTTGTATAGCATCAAGGGAGAAACTCATCAACAAAATAAAAAGAAAAAAAAATAGTGAAGAATATGCAGCAAGGTCAAAGAAAAATGAATTAGCACCATTCTCCAGCATGCATCAACGAAGCAAAGGACCAACAAGTATGTCATCTCACCAATATTCCCTCATAGGTATGAATTTGATTAAATTGTAGGAATGACTCATGAATTTGATTTTATAAGCAAAGATGGTCAGTTAACTTGACCACCCTCGGTCAGATAACAAGAAGAAAAAGGGTTAGTCAACTCCACACATGGCAAGGTCACATCAGAACAAGGGGAATGAGTCAAAAAGTGGTTAAGTTATAGAGAATGAAGTGGGAGATGATTACGAGGAAAGGTGATGTGATGAACTGGTAGTGGGACCAACGGTCCGAAAGTAGGTATTTGTACTCGGCTAGCCAACACACCACCCAATGAAATCATCCACAAATGGAAATAATCACTGACTCCCATGAGAAATATTAGTATTTCAAAAAGCAGAAGGCAAAGGCAACTTCGAGGAGTCATTAAAAAAATTTCTCTCTGTAGAAATTTCATTATAGATTAATTGATAATGCAATATACTAAAGCAAAATACTTAATCTACTTCTACAATCAAACTTTTTGAGCAAGATCAAACAAAACACATATAACAGAGAAGAAGATTCAATCACACATGAAACACAGAAGAATACTCTGAGGAAAGCCTCAGCTAAAAACCCCACTATCTGTATTATCATACAAGTGGAAATATGTCTAGATTACACAAAGCCTTAGCTCGGAAGCTATCCAGGTCTCAGTACAATCCCTCTGTTGCTCATAGACAGTAAAAGGCTTCTCAAAAACCCTCTCCTCTACCCTCCAAGCCTCCTATTTCCTTGTGCAATTTCTCCTAGGTCCTCTAGCTGCCACCTGTGTGTAATAATCCCTCACACACTGCTCTAACCTCTAAAATAACTGCACAAACCTGAAGGAGATAATTCCTTCTGCATGGATGAGTTTCCTATATAGGAAAAAATCCTCCAACTGATAGTACATTATCCCTTCCTCTAATCTCAACTGGGTCTCTGTCTGAACTGACATGCACGAGTTATTTATGAGAGAATATTTAGTTATATGGAGAGCAACAGTTACATGCATGCAAGAATTAACTAACTGAACTCATGATTAATTCCACAAACTGTTGGAACTAATCTAAATGGACTTAACTCAGTTAACTGAGCTAACTAATTACAACTCAAATTACAACTCATCCTTATCTCTTTAACTAAGGGACAAATTCCTCAATCAATGGAGAAATTGTTGCATGTCCCCACATAGACTTCATGTTGGGTCCCCATAATACTAGTGATTACCCCATTAATATTGTAGTTGTAACCCTTATTAATATTGTTGTGCCCCTATTGTGCCCATATTTTTACTATTGTGCCCCATAGAAGCCCACTATTGTTATTATTGTGCCCTTACATTATTATTGTTATGTAGGATCTGATTATGTTATGACCCCTTAGACTCCTATATATAGAAAGGAGGTCTTTTCATTTGTATCATCCAAGAATTGTTCATTTATGTAATGTAAAGGAGGTTGCCCCCTCGAAGAGGCTAAATTCTAAGGCGTTGATCTATCTTTTCTATCTTTCCTTGAGTTGGTTTCATAACATTTGGTATCAGAGCTTTGGATTCTAGGGTTTCGCTGCTCCAAATAGGTCATCGTGGAATTTTCGCTATAACTTTGTTTCTGCGATGTTTCAGAAACTAAAACAAAAACCAATTTGAGAAGAAAGCGCATCGAACCTCAAGTCCAAATTTCAGAGCTTTTCGCACTAAATTTGCGGAGATATGATCTGAGCAAGTTGGTCTTTTTGCAGACTCCTGAATTACATTCCAAACAAGTGACCTGGGGAAACTCACCATAACTTTATCTCTGAGCATCGGATTGAAATTTCGTAAGAAGGCACAGAAAGAGGACGGACTGTAGTTTCGTTTCTATTTTTTCAGAGCCAAAGGTTGAAACAGTGACTCGTGGCACATTGTACAAGTTCGCTCTACTGAACTAGTCTATAATTAGGTCACTGTGGGAGATTTCGCAGAACTCTTCGTTGGAGAATCCAATTTGGATCAGACTGGTGGCATTGGAAAGAGGACACAGAGGGACACTGTAGGTCACAATTTCAGAACTAGATGATCTGAAAGTATAGAGTTATAGTTGTTTCAAGATCAAGCTCCTAAAATCAAGAAAAATCAAGATGAAGAAGTTTGATGGCAAGGATCAAGTAAATTGGATACTTCAGATGGAGCAATATTTTGATCTACATGGTGTACCAATGTTACAAAAGGTATTTATTTCATCTTCATATTTAGAACCAGATCAATTTTTATGGTATGAAGGGCTTTGTTCTCGTAAACAACTTGTTACGTGGTCAATTTTCACGGAAGAAGTGATAGCACATTATGAGGATACAAAGAGCAACACCACAACAATTGGAAAGAGTAAAGAGGCTTTGTTAAACATTGGAAAGTAAAATTATGGAAACAAGGAAGTCTACCCCTCAGAACTATAAACATGGAAGTGTTTTTTCTTCTAGCCTTCTACAACCTACAAGGGTTACACCACAACAATTGGAAGAAAAAAGAGAAAAAGGGTTTTGTTACAATTGTGATAGCAAATGCACTAAAGGTCATAATTGTGCTAAGAAGAAATTATTTTACATAGAATATGAAGAGGAGGAAAAAAAGGATCAAAAAACATCAAAAGAAGAGGATATACGCCAGGACCCCACCCCAGAGAAAGAAGAAATGAATCAGACCATATCTTGTAAAGCATTGGAAAGAATTACCACTTCTCAAACTCTCAAGATAAAAGAACATATCAAGAAGATAAAGGTGCAAGAAGTGAAATATCACATCGAGAAAGAAGAAATGAATCCAACCATATCTTGTAATTCATTGGTCGAAACTACCACTCCTCAAACTATCAAGATAGAAGGACATATCAAGAAGAAAAATGTTCAATAAGTGAAAGATCACATCAAGCATCAAGAAATGAATCTGACCATATCTTGTAAAGGATTGGAAGAAATTACCACTCCTCAAACTCTAGAGGTATAAGGACATATCAAGAAGAAAAAGGTTCAGGCAGTGAAATATCACATCAAGCATCAACAACAAGTTCTCCAACTTTTAAAGGATAACGCCACTTCAGTGCAAAATCAAACGAAACAATGGGTAGATCAACATCGTAGTGAAAAATGTTTTGATGTAGGTGATTGGGTATTTTTACTGCTACATCTCAAGCAAGCTATTTATGAGAAGGAAATGTTGGCAATACTACATGCACTTAAAAAATGGTGACCTTACTGAATGGGAAGACTCTTCAAGGATGAGGATGTGGAAGCATTGTTTTGTGTTATTTCTAATATCCAACCAGATTGGATAAACGAAGCAAGGGATGAATGGAAGAAGGGCAAAGAAGTATGGCCACTTATTCAAAAGTTGCAAAAGATCCCAATTCAAACAATATTGCCAGAAATTGAAGAGGAAGGAAAAATCATATTGGAACCTGGAGCAGTCACAGAAACAAGAACCCGACAGCTGCGAAATTGATCAATTTCAGAGTATCTCATCAAGTGGAAGAACTTACCTGCTGAAGATTCCACATGGGAGGACAAGAATTTTATACAAAATCATCAAGAACTACTCAAGCGTTGAGGACAACGCTTTTTGAAGGAGAGGGATGTTAGGCCCTATACTACTATGTACCCTATTGTTATTAGTACAACCCACTTTTATTTGATGTACCCATGTAGTGCCCATATTGTTATATTGTGGCCCATATAAGGCCACATTGTTATTATTGTGCCCTTACATTATTATTGTTATGTCGACTCTGATTATGTTATGACCCCTTAGACTCTTATATATAGAAAGGAGGTCTTTTCATTTGTCTCATCCAAGAATTGTTCATTTATGTAATGCAAAGGAGGTTGCCCCCTCGAAGAGGTTGAATTATAAGGTGTTGATCTATCTTTTCTATCTTTTTCTTGAGCTAGTTTCATAACACCAATAGCTTTTCTGAACTTATTTGAGTGCTTTGTAAGGTTTTTTAGGGAATTAATCCTTTTTGCAAAATTGATTAGGGTTTTGTCTTCCTTGTTTGCTTACTAATCAAAAAGAGATAGGTTGTCTTCAAGATCATTGTATTCCTGTCTTTTTCTGTCAAATATACTAGATCAATTATCAATCTTGCTTATTTGTGATGAATTCTTTGTTTAATCACAAATTATGGTTTCTCATTAATTGTTATGTTTTGTAAAGAATTGCTTTCATTACTGTATGATAAAAGGAAATCATTTCTTTTTAGTTTTGAAATCTTTCATAATTACATTTTGGCATCATTAGCTTAAAGCATTCATTAGGGAAATTGCATTTTTTCCAAACTCTTACTCGATTTCTATGTGTTTCAAAATTTTGAGTGATAAATGATAAAAAGACATTCTGGGTTTGTTTGATCTCTTAGGCAAATTTGAAATCTTAGTTTATTTCTACATCTGGATTGCATCAAAGTGAAATTGGTTGTCTTATGAAAAGAATTTTGGTGAAATTGTGAGCATTGCATTTTATTCAAAGAAAATCAAAGAAACTCTTACTTTCCCTTAATTAGGATTTCATTGAATGATAGATTACAAATTGCATGTTCGATTGCATTAGAATTTCGAGTCGATTCATAATATCATAAGTTTCACTCTCATTACCTAGTAAATAACAGCTTAATAACACAACATAAATCAATTAGAATTTTATATTTGTAGGGCTCCTAACACCTACAGTATCTTAAGTGTAGGGCTTTGGAATAAGAAAGTGAGTAAAACTTTCCAAAGCTACAGACAAACAATAGAATCTTATGTTAGGGAGAGAAATCTAATTATTTCAGTTTTACTCTGGGAAGTTCTTCTTATACATGAGTTAAGCACCGTATCATGTCAGATCTAGTGAAGTAATCATACGCACTTCATTGGCTATGATAGAGTGATTTTAATGTATTACAACGGTGTCAAAAGGCACTTGGTGTCACTTGAAAGTAAACCTCCAATTAACCATGTTGAGGAGCTTTCAAGAGGATTGAGGTTTGTTACTTTGCCCTTGCATGTACATCTGATTTACGACTATTCCCCCAAGTGGAATTGTTGTAGTTGGTAAACTTAGTGACCATAATACTAGGGCTCTACCTAAGGTGACAGCAGAGGGAAGGTCCTGTTGCACCTGGAACAGATGTTGGTTAGACTCACTTGGACTTTTTGGAGGGTAATATTTTCTCAAGATGGCATAAGAAAAGTTACTTGCCCTAGATCATTTCATTAAGCAGGTTGTCAATGTAATTGGTTCCAAACACTCATATCTATAAAAAAATTCACCTTAATCTCTATGATGTTGGATTTCATCACTAATTAGTAATTATTGATCTATGTTACATGTCAGTTTGTGTGGTTTGAATTCCTAGATTTATTCGCATGTGTTACCTTGTTTGTTGTTTACTTTTTAGAGGCTTTAGGTGTGATCTTGATATTGTGTGAATAATTAATTTTGAAAGGAAAAAGATTTCATTGTGGTTGAATTACCAAGACAATCATGTAGAATGTTAGGCCAACCCCCTAAATATATGCCAAGTCGGTTAGAAAATATTAAAACTAGAAAATCAAAGTCAAAAGGATTCGAGACTACAGATGAACCTGAAACTTCTAAGGTTAGGAACTGAAGTAAATCAACTAGAAACATCTACTATTCTAGAAACCAAAGTAACAAAACCTGAATTTGATTAACCTCAATCACTAGAATTACACTCAGAAGTAATCCATCCAAAAATTAATCAACTTATTCAAACAGAATCAGATACTGGAGAGAGTTCGGATTCACAATTAGCTGAACCAGATATCAAAGAACCTGAGTCACCTTCAGCTTCTTTAGCCCCTACTCCTCCGCATTCACAATGAATAAAACTCTTTATTACCGATAGTTTACCTCTCGGTCTTATTAGTATTAAAGAACTTACCTCTGAGAAAGAGGAAGAATGGCCACATACACTAGTTTCTATCGATGATCAAGCAGATACTCTTGATTTTATTTTTTATGCTTTTTGACCTGACCCTTGGTATTTTACACCCCTGAACTTTTTAGATCAATGCCTTCCACGATACAATACTCCTTATTCTATTGTACCAGGCTTTGATATGTCTAAAATAACTTCTGGGGAAATGTCATCAGATACTTATATGTTTTTTAATTCTCCAGAATCACTTTTATATGGTGGCCCATCCGTCCTTCCTGGATATCACTCTCCTACAGGAACTTATTCAGGAGCCTCTCCTTCACATCAACCTTCAACTATGTCAATTGGTTTAATCGATTCTACTGTCCAAGGCTTGATATTTGATCAATATATAAATATGATTTCCAGCAATGTAGGTAATCGCCAAGTTAACCCAATAGGCGGTTATTACCCACCTAGGGGGAAACCATCGTATCCTCCTCCTAGGGGACAACCTTTAGTTGGATCTTACCCTATGGTTGGAGGGAAACCTCCTACCAGAAATTATCTAGGTTATGGTCAAATACCTCAATCCAGTTTAGGTCAACCTGTTGTCGATACTCTGTATCCTGGGATGAACACAATATGGAATCCTTCATATAATCAACAACCAATGCCATTTTCTCCTCAAGTGCCAATTTATCAACCAGTTCAACCTATTGGACAACCTGTTCAAGGTATTCCTATTCAAGTCCAACAACCTGTCCAAGGTAATCCATCAACACCTATTCAGCAACCGCTCCAACAACCTGTCCCAAGTACTCGACAAACTCTAGTTCAGTCTAGTTTGCAAACATCTGTTCAAAATCCAGTTTCGAGTTCACCATCAACTCCCATCCTGGGAGTATCACAAGTAATTATTCCAATTACTTCTCAAGTAACAGTGTAACCAACTACTCAAACTATTCCTCAGCCACTTGTTTACTAAATTGTTCCTACGGTGCAGTCTATACCCCAAATACATGTCGTGCAGCCTAGTAGACCATATGTGCAAACATCGTTTCAAGGACAGGATTTTCAAGGTCAACCCCAGAGTCAATTTTTTCAAGGCAAACCTTTTCAAAACCAATTCTTCCAATTTCAACATTTGCAGAGTCATCCCTTTCAGGGACAGTTTATCCAAGGTCAAATGGGTCAGGGTCCTCCTTTCTAGAATCAACTGTAACTCATTCATATTTTTCAAGCGCCCATTCAACCACAATTCAGTATGGCTCATCTTGGATATCCAGGAGGTATGAAAATTCTAACTGCTCAGGATATTCTAGGATATCCTAGGTATCCTCCTTTAGGAACAGGACTTGTCCCTCAGGGTTATCAATACCTGCAATAGGACCCTAACCATTAGTTACCATTTATTGCAACTTTGGATTTACTGGATCTATCTCGGTTAACAAATGATCCCATTTTCTATCTACTGTTTTGGCTGGAAATCCCTACAAAGTTGCCCAGTGACATTCCAAAATTTGAAGGTAAACCAGGAGAGGATCCATCTAATCACGTCATGACTTATCATCTTTGGTGCGCCTCGTACTCCTTAGTCAATGATTCCATTAGATTACAAATTTTCCAACGAACATTAACTGGTTTGGCAGCCAAGTGGTATGTTGAATTACCGCGAGCTTCTTTCAGTACTTTCAATGCCATAACCACTGCTTTTTTGACACCTTTTCAACTACCCATCCAATATGATAATGGTACTGAACTTTTAACTTCTCTGAAACAGTCAACACCTACTTATATTTTAGATTATATTCATGAATGTAGGCGAAGACGTTGTTTAGTTAACATTGATATCCCAAATCAAATATTAGCCGAATTGTTTATAAAATCACTTATGTCGGTAATTATTGAAGATGTTTCCAGAGGTGGCATTGTAACTGAAGAGCAAGTTATCTCTCGTGCCCAGTACTTAGATCTTTTTTATACTCAGTTTGGCACTTTGTATGAATAAAATCCAGATTTTCCTCATCCAAGTCAAACCAACCCATCTCTTACAGGATCACATGTCGTTGATGGTGTGATTGGTTCTGTTAGCCAAAAATCTAAGACCAAAAAGAAAAATTCTAAAAGGACTCAGATTTTGGCCTTATCAGATTCACCCAAAGAAGATCCTTCTCCTAAAATTTCTTCTGAAATAAACACCATAGATTCATCTACTGGAAAAAACAAGCAATACAAAAGTAAAAAGAAAGGAAAAGGAACAACCAAACCAAACACTTCTCCCAAGGAGAAATCAAACAATAATGAATCATCTGGCAAAAAGAAGAAACCTCTCTAGCCTTGTTTAATCTATGATGATGATCATTACACCAAGGAATGCCCTCATCATGCTGAAGTTTGTAAATCCGTTAAGGGTCCACCTACTCCCATTGTTTTGAAGGATCCATTTCCTTCTCAAGACAGTGAGATGGTTTCCCATAACCCATATTCCTCTTCCACATCGGCATATATCATGATGATGTTTTTGCAAGTTATGGTAGCTACGAGGTCGAAATACTATAAATCTAAAAGTCCTAATGTAGATGGAAATGATTCTAGTACACCTAATAATTCTTCCACATTATCTCCTCCTCTTTCTAAACCTTTACAAATAGAAAAACATAATCCTGATATGGTATTTCGACCGCCTCCTAAGGGTGTTCTTTGAAAGTTAGCTTTTAATCCTCATGCTAGAGCTGCTCAGAATTACAATATTGTTGAAGATCTAGCTATGTCAGCTTCAACAATGCTGGCTCTCGAAGTGTTGCAGAATTGTCCAGCACAAAGGAAATTACTATTATCAGCTATAGGAGAATTTGATCCCCAAGACTCTAATCTAATAGTTTTTTATCTCAAAAATCATGTACCCAGACTCCCACATTAACTGACCTTCTAGATCCTAGTTTTTCTCAAGACAAAATGAGTTTTTCAAACGGTAATTGACGAAGAAGTGTCTACATGTATTATGTCTATTTCTTGTTGGAAAGATTTAGGTTCTCAAACTATCAATCAGTCTCCCACAAATTTAAATTCCTTTGATGGAATAGGTTTTCAACCTTATGGAATTTTGAACGATATGTATATAGAATTAGAAGGTAAAATGGTTGCAATTGAAGTTGAATTAATTCATGCTCAGCTTGATTATAACCTATTACTGGATCAAAGTTGGACTTACGTTATGTCTGTTGTGGTCTCATCATTTTTTCGAATGATTATGTTTCCTCATAAAGGAAAATTTACGAAGATAGACCAACTATCCTATTACACTTTGGACCCTAACTCTACTGGTAGTGTTCCCTTTGTTGGAAAGTCGATTACTACATATCAGGATGTTGTTGTTGGTCTTCTTATTGACTCATCTCTTATGGGAAATTTTGTGTTCCCTCCACCAAATCTTCCTCATAATGTTTCCCAAGTCAATATGATTACATCAAGCACTTTTAAATCTTTGGATCCTTGGAAAGTGCCTTCAGAGTCAAAATTAGCCTTGTATGGTGATCAGATGCCTCTTAGTCCTTTTGAATTGCCTTATGAGGCAGTTCAATCCTTTTCAAACCCATAACCATCCGAAAATGATCGAATGAATACGATCATCGATGATTATTCTCATTTATCACGTTTAGAACTAATATCGATACCTGATCCATTTGATAGAAAGTTTATAGATGATGAAGGAATTATGGAGGTAATTACTTTAGAAGAAATGTCGTGCGACCATTACCATCATCATTCATTTTTCTTATTCTACCTTGATGAATTTGAGAATAATTTTTCATCTATGTTTTCACTTGAGTTTGTGAACAATCCCGAATGCCCAATCTCTATTCTTCATTCTGAATCTAAAAAGAATTTAGAAAACATATTGGCAACTGTGTCCATAAACATCTCAATGAAACCAGGAACTACTAAAAATATTCATATAGGAGCTTCTGGGTTTTTTGAAGAAATTCAAACATATAAAGCCCTATTCCAGGAATTATGTGACATTTTTACCTGGTCTTATGAAGAAATGCCAGGAATCAATCCTAGTATTGTAGTGCATAAAATTAAGACTTATCTAGACACCAAACCTATTAGACAAAGATTGTGTCTGGTGCATCCATGAAAAGTTGTTATTATAAAAGTTGAAGTTGAAAAACTATTAAAAGCATGATTTATTTACCTGATTCCTTTGACTGATTGGGTATCAAATACTATACCAGTTAATAAAAACCAAGGAACCATTCGAGTATGCATTGATTACAGGGACATTAACAAGGCTTGTCCAAAAGACAATTACCCAACCTCGTACATTAATCAATTTTTTTATGATTGTGCCAGAAATGATCTTTTCTCTTTTATGGATGGATTTTCAAGTTACAACCAAATAAACATACTCCCTATCGATCAGTATAAGACTGCATTCATCTGCCCATGGGGAACTTTTGCATATCGTAAACTCCCATTTGGTTTGAATAATGTTGGTGCAAGTTTTCAAAGAGCGATGTCTTACACATTTCAAGATATCACACATTTTTTCCATCCCTACCTGGATGACCTACCATCTCACTCGCGGAAATGGCAAGATCATCCATTGCATTTGAAAGCAATTTCCATTAGATGTAGGCACTACAATATTCGTTTGAATCCGATCAAATGTGTTTTTTGCATACAATCTGGTTGACTTCTAGGATTTGTTGTTTCAAAAGAAGGCATTCGTGTCGATCCTCTTAAATTAGAGTCAATTCTAAACTTGCCTGCTCCTTCTACTCTTCATCAACTCTAGAGTTTGCAAGGGAAAGCAAACTTTTTACGTAGATTCATACCAAACTGTCTCAAGTTGACCAAAGGTTTTACCCGACTTTTGAAAAAGAGAATTCCTTTCATTTGGGACAAGCTTGTTGGAAAAAAAAATGATGCATTGAAATGCGCGTTGACCTATGCATCGTTATTGCATCTATCTAATCATCATCGGGATTACTTTCTAAATCTAGCTGTGTCGGATGCCACCATTGGCATGGTGTTAGTGCAAGAAGATGAATCTAACAATGAACATGTGATCTATTACCTAAGTCGAAATCTCACTAAAACTGAGATCAAGTATGTGCATGTGGATAAATTAGCATTAACAATTGTTCAAGTTGTTCAGTGTTTTCGTCACTATATACTTTTACGAAAAATGACAGTCATTTCATATTTCAACCCTATGATGTATTTTCTTACCAAACAATTGCTAGGGGCAAATACTCCGAATGGATATTAATTTTACAGGAATTTGATTTGGAATTCGAAAGATCTAAATCAAAGAAGACTTTAGTTTTCATTGAATTATTGTGTGAATTTCCCTATACTGACACAGAAACGGCGATAGAAGATTCTCTGGCAGATGAATCTCTATTTCTGGTTAGTACATATGATCCTTGGTATGGAGATATCATCACATATCTTCAAAACTAAACTTTTAGGCCTGATATAT
Source organism: Pinus taeda (assembly GCA_000404065.3). Lineage (NCBI taxonomy): Eukaryota > Viridiplantae > Streptophyta > Pinopsida > Pinales > Pinaceae > Pinus > Pinus taeda. The sequence continues at coordinate 193,351 of APFE031579607.1, read as the reverse complement.
CTCGAACTAATCGTTGTCACATCTACTACCAATCCCAACAATATAACATTGTTGGTGACACTCTTTATCGTTGCGGTATTTAATCTATCTTTCGACGATGCTTAACTCTTCAAGAGGCTGAAAAAGCACTAAATGATTTCCATTCTGGACCATGTGGTGGTCATATGTCTGGGTATGCCATTACCCAAAATATATTGCGCGCTGGATATTTTGACCTTCCATGTTTAAAGATTGCATTATTGCAGTTAGAAAATGCCATAATCGCCAGGTTTATGATCGCAAGATGTGAGCACCTCCAACTCCTCTTCACCTTATTATAGTTATTGGTCCTTTTCCAAAATGGGGCATAGATTTCATCACCTCTAACCCTCACTCGACCGGGGGGCATGGGTATATTATCCTTGCAGTTAATTACTTTACGAAATTGGCCGAGGCAATGCCTACATACAAGGACGATGGTGAAACTACAACAATTTTCGTTTTCAATCATGTGATTCCTCAGTTCGATGTCCCACTGGCCATTTTTATGGAGCATGGTGGCCATTTTCACAACTTTATGATGATTGAATTATCTGTACAGCTCAGCCTACACCATGATAGCTCTACCCCTTACTATCCACAAGCATATGGTCAAGTCAAAGTTGTTAACAAAGTTTTAACAAACATGATTAAATGGATAGTTTGAATTTATAAAGGAAATTGGCATACCATGCTTTTTTCAACCTTGTGAGCATACCGTACTACTATGAAAACATCTACTGGTTTCACTCCCTTCCAACTTGTTTATGGTTTGGAGGCAGTTTTACCGATTAAACGTGAAATTCCATCTTTGAAACTAGTCATCGAGTTATTACTAGCTACCTCTGCAGAGGAAGAGCATTTTTTTCATTTAGCACATTTAGATGAAACTTGTCATGATGTTGTATTGGCTAGCGAGGCTCATAAAAAATGAGTCAAAGCTCAATTTGATCAAAACATAAATCCTCGTTCTTATGTAGAAGGTGACCTAGTCTTGGTCTATGATCAAGCACATGACAAAGTAGGTGCAGGTAAATTCAAGCCTATGTGGCATGGCCCTTACATTGTAAAATGTGTAGTAGTTAAAGGAGCCTATAAGTTGATCAATTATGATGGTGTCTCTTTGGGAAAGGCCAGAAATGGCCTTTACCTAAAGAGATATTATGCATAAAATATTTCGTGGAGATCTGTATATTACTTGTATTATAATTTAATAAGCGTGTACTGTAGTTTTAGCATTTTTTATGATCCAATACTACTTCTCCTGCTTATCTTGTTTTACACTTGATTTGCAGATGTTGACGTTCCCTCAAACTTACATTGGCTTTGCTGATGGTGCTAGCCGTAGTACTTGGAATTTGTCTTTCATAGCTTGGGTCTGTTATTCACCTAGTGATGAGTTAGTTTTTATTCATGGGATACGCCTTGGTCAAACAATGAACAACATAGCAAAATATAGTGCAGTCATTGAACTATTATATGATGCCATCTCATTTAGGATTCAACGTTTGATTGTTATGTTGGATTCGCAACTCATAGTATTACATTTAAACATTGTCTACACAGTAAGAAGTTCATTAACATTAAGAATGTTTTTACGGGTCCATCTTTTGGAAAGGAAGTTTGATTACATTGAGTATCAACACATTCCAAGAAATTTAAACACATTAACCAATGCATTAGTCAATCATGTGTTAAATAGGCATTTGCAACATTTGTAAGAAAAAACAATATCATCCTTTTATTGAACAAGATAAACTAAAATCAAAAGTATTAGTTTTTTATTAGATAAATTTTGTATAGAGTGTTATACAAAAATATGTCATCTAAGGACATAAGGCCACATGGTCGTTATTATCTAAATATGTTGATACAAAAATCAAAATGTAGCCCTAGAAGACTAAGCATCTAAGCATGATGATGGTCATGATAGTAGGCTATAGCATAAGCAACCCGGCGTAACAATCACCTGAGCAGTCCTGGCACCCTAACCACGTGCCTTTGGTGTCAGAGAGGCAAATCATCAGTCCCAGTCTCTAGGATATATATAGTCAACCTCTCTAGGTTATGATCCAGCTTAGCTAGTACCTCTACTACCTCTGGGTCAGGTGCGGCAACTACTATAGGATAGTCACCTCACTTATCAAAATGCCGTAGCCTTTTTGATCAAACTGGGACCACATTTTCATATGCATTTCGAATAATTAGCCTTGAAAGACCAAAAACACATAAAAATTTAAACTTTAAAAAGAAACATCAAAATGAGGAATTTTTACCTAGGTCACCCCTATAATCCATCCCTGCATACGGGAAATCCTTGATTGAGATGATCTATTGACCCAGCCACAAAAAAATAAAAAAATCAAGAGCATATCTCACCACCAGACCATCACCTCCATGATGAGCCATAAGCAAAACCCACCTCAGCATCAGTGGATCTCGAGGCCCTCTCGCATCCACCAAAATCTGTTGTGGCCTGAGCAAAGGAATCCTCTCTAGAGTGAAAGAAATGAGAATTGCACCATAACCAAAATCGTTTAGTCTACCATTCTTAGCTTTGTTCAGTTGTCCTTTCATGTTGATAACCACTGCCTCACACTAGTTAAAAACTGTGGACTCCCAACAATCCACGACAGTCTGCATTTGGGTGTTCGTGGCTAGGTGAAGATTTGTGATGCCACACTGCTTCCCAACAGTGAAAGTTATGGTCCTCAAGTCCAGGTTCATAATATTTTGAATATCAATCATGTCATCCTTGAGTTGTGCATCCCCGCAATATCATTGTAGATATCTAAAAGTAGTATTTCCACCCGACCTTTGCTCATATAAAGAAATATCAACCCCTCTATAGGAGAGCCTAGTCAAAAGGTATAAATCATAAGCATAAATGGTGACACAATGATACCCGATCACGAAACACTGGTCCTGGACATCCCAAGTTCTCACCAGCCATGTTATGAGATTTCATCCCCGGAATAATCCAATATTTGTAGAGGCCACAATTTCTCAAAGCCTGCAAAGTTGTTGGACCTTCCAAAACTGTTGAATCTTAGGCTTCATGTTCTCTCTCCCTCCATTCCATTTTTTAATGGTAAATTATCCTGAAAATGACATTTAGAAGGAGTTAGAACAATTTCTAAAACAAATTTTGAGATTTTTTGGGCGAAATTTCCGCATTTTTAAAACCCTCGGTGCTTGCGCGGCCACTTTTTGGTGAACATTGTGCATCTGCACAGATACTTCCCCAAAATATTAAATCGGAGCCTAAAAATGAATTGTAAACAAATGGAAAGGTATATATTGAATATATCTCTTACCTAGAGGAAATGGTTTGTGATTTTGTCCACCTGTTTACTCTGAATCAACCTCAGAAGTTTGGTGGTAAAAAGCCCTCTTTCTGTGCTCAAACTAGTTAAAAGGAAAATGGTGAAAATAAAGTTACTTTTTGAACTTTTATAAGTTTTTGGGTGATTAAAACATTATTTTTATGCCTAGGACCTTTTAAAAGTTAAAACTTTTAGTATTTTTTACCTAATATCAAACAGTTATGATAATTTATTGAGTTTAATGTGCAGAATAGGTTACAGTGTTAAAAATGGATCATTTTGACTGTGAGCAAATTTTTATCACTTTTCATGCTCTTAAAAATCACGAAAAAAAAAAAGTGAAAAACCTAGAGTCCTCTTTTAAGCCCTTTTCAAACTCTCAAAACATGAAAATATTACTAAGCACTTGATTGTTCGAACTCGTAAAAGTAAATGAACAATCGTCCACTAAGTATAAGTTTACCCCTTTTACAGACTGAACTGGACTATTAACGAAAAAGGTATATGTTTACTTATTATGGTCAATAGGGTTCTCTCCTACATTATTTTATCCTTTTTTGAGCTTGAGGAACTAAATCTATGAAAAAGAACACTATGGAGTTTACTTATGTTTTTCTCCTAACTCCCTAAAACTGAAAAACATTGAGCTTTACTTTCTCCGGGCTCGTTAAAATTTTATAGTAAAACAACTGAATAAGGTTTCTTTTTGTGTATGTTTCAAACTCTTTAAACATGAAAACGGCAACGATTTACTCCTTTACTAGACTTGTAAAATCTAAACAGTATAGGACTCATTAAGCATAACGATACTAAACCACTCCTTCTTAGGGTTCGTTAAAAATACTTTGGAGTACTCATCTAAAGGATGATCTTACAGGACAAGCATATGTTATCCTCCTCAAGATTGTAAAAAATAAAGAGGTACTTGCCAGTAATGGTGGGGGGGAATTGGGAAAGGGTATTCATTTTACATTCATTATAAAGGCAATATGTTGCTCTTGAACACGACACTCCGTCACACCTGTGTTCGAGTTGGGAAATCCATTTGTCTTACAGTTAATCAAACCTCATTGAAATTTGTTGTAGCGGATACAACCAACCTCCAAAATTTTGCCTTAGCCTATTTTGGAGCCTCCCTACCAAACTTCACAACATTTTTCCTTGCTTCATTAAGTCCTCAAGCTTCAGTTTCTTTCTTCTCAAAGGCAGTCTGTCAATCACAATTTGATCTTTTCCCTTCATAGGCTGCTCACCCAGACTTGGTCCAGTTGGAGGCTGAGCAGCTTCCCAGTGAAATTTGCGCATTTTTGGAGGAGAACCAACCTTCCCTCCAGGAATTATGCAATCCCATCTGACACCCTGTTGGGCTCCATGATTGCGCAATCCTGCCAACCAACCCTCCCAGCAGGGTTTGTGCCATTTTTCCCATCAACAGGCTGTTCAACCCAAGATTTGTGCAAATCTGGGGAGCAGTCAGCTGCTGGGCCCAGAAATTGCACAATCCACTTGGGCAATCAGCCCAACCTACAGTCAGGAATGTACATTTTTCTCCAGCAGTCAAGCAGTCTCTTGCATGTTCAACTAAGTTGACCGGTTCCCTCTAGGACTGAGCAAAACAGACTTGCATGCATGGGTTGTTTCTCCCAAGGCAGCATGCAAACGCATCCCTTGTTTCAAGGATCTATGTTTAGCAATTGGAGGTTACATGCAAGGAACAATTGAGAAACCTCCCTCCAAGTGTCACTTTCCCTATATTTGTGGTATGCGCATCACAACCTCAATTTTATCAAAAATAATCAACTGGACGTTACAGAGATCATTCCTCACATCAACCTTGCATCTCTGGCATCCCACATCACATCTAGGAGCAGTCGGCACATTTAGCTCAGATGTTTTAGGGTAAGCCCGATTCCCATGCCTTGTGCTGCATTTCTGTCGCTTTTTGTGTTTTCGCTTGTGGGAGTATTGTTTTCTTGATTTCTTTGAACGTCGGTCTTCATTTACATATATTCTAGCTTGTCCTAGCTCTATTTAAATTTTCATTGCTATCTCGTTATTGTCACATGCATGAAACTGCTTTACATGGACGTTCACCCAACCGACAAACGGCCTCACCCACATGCATGTTGATCTATTTGCTCAATATTCCATTCATGTTTTTCATGCACTTTCTATCACTTAGTGTCGCCATGAATTTCATCGACTTACTTGCTCTCAATTGCCCGTCGGTGAGTCAGGCCAACCTTATCCTGATCTTTGCCTTCACCAAAGCTGCATTGCGCAATACGGAGAAGGAAGGCTCACCTTCCTCTCCATATTTGTGCATTATGGCCCAGCACTAGCCTCCTGGACTGAATTTCGCATTTCTAGAGGTCAGTGGCTGCTTGGCCCAAAATTTTGCGCAAATCTATCCCTGGGCCAACAGTCTTTCCCAGTTGGAATTTCTCATTACGCAATCCCAACAGCCAACTACCCAACTGGACAGTGCATTTCATAGTTCTAGCAGTCAGTCAGTCTCTCAGCAACACGAACTGTGTCTTGTGCAGTCTTGGTAGTCAGTGTCCCGACCTCCCAACCGAAATTATGCAACCTTCATGATCATTCTCCCAGGTATGTTGCAAGTCAGTTCTCATGTTCATTCTAGTTTTCGACTGATAGATTGCTTGCTATGAGTGTTTCCATGTCTCCAAGTATCGCAAGTGTTCATATGCCTCTCAGCAGTACAAGTACAATAGCTTCTAAGAGAGCAAAGATGAAGACCCCATTCAGAGCACGCTTGGGGATGCAGTCAATCAAGTGTCTATGAGCTTGCATACTCACGAAGACATCAAGTTGTTCATGGACAAGGACATCAAGTAGCAGTATCACAGTGATCGGCATCATGAACAGCAGCTAAAGGCAGCATACCGAATGCAGTTGATAATGAAAGCAACTTTGGAGACCCAGGCTATGAAGTGACGGCGCGACATGAAGATCACGCAAAGGCAAAAGATGGAATAAAGAAGGAGTTGCATGTTTTGAAGCAACAACTCAGGAAGAACATGAAGCTGCACAGACAACCGATGACTTGCAGTAGGAACAGGAATAGCAGTGGGCGCAACATGCACTCACGGATGAAACTGCGCCTGTACAAGTTAAGGATCCATCCCAGCAGCTGACATAGAGCAGACATGGTGAGCGGTGTTGTTGATCACATGCAAAGGATCCATCAGCATGCATGTCATTGAGTGCACACATGCAATCCAACCCATTCAACACACTCACCAAGGCGAAGACAAGAAGCAAGTCCAATTGGGCCTAAACACGCACTTCTCGAAGTTGATGTGCATGATCACTAACACACACTTGAAGATCAGCATGGACACTATGTGGCAGTGTGTTTCCGATTCAACCGTACCCAAGAATACCATGCGCATGTTAACATATAGGTTGGATGAAGGGGTCGAACCAATGCACCGGTTGCAACAGAGGCAAGAGTTTGGTTCAACAAGATGTCACCATGAGGTGTATGCACACCATCACGGATGACCAAGCTTGGCATCAGCTCACCAGCTTCACCATCACAAGCATGTCAAAGAGTTGGTCACACCACAACGAACCGAGTGTCAGTGATCTTTTGCAAGGCTTGCTCAAGCCATGATGTCTCACATGAGTACATGTGCATTGTAATGTTGAGTCATGTCAAGTGTAAGTCAAGTGTCAACAGTTGGATGTAACAGTCATAAAGTAGGTGAAGTGTGATGAGGGTAGTTGAACTGTCACAAAGGGGAATGTCAAGGGTCACCCCACCCTTTGCTATAAATAGTCCCTCATAACTCATTGTATAGGCTTTTGGTCAGCCAAGCTTCTACTGAGACTATCTTGAAGAAGGCTTCGACATTATTGTAATGCGTTTTGGCTTCTCCAATGCACGGAGCTAGTACATCTCTTTGGAGGAGCAAGCAGATGTGGCTATAACATTCCATTGATGGGGCTAGCAGGTTTACATGGTGTATTGTATGATTGTGACTTACACTTCTTTTATAATAAGAGCCAGCACATTTTCATGCATATGTTGTTATTGTAGTTGGACTGTTCTAGTTGCCTTAATGATATATGTTGTTTAACTTACGTACTTGTATATGAACTGATTTGTATGCAATTATATGAATCTTGTTGTTAATGTGTTGCATATGTTTTTAATTTTGTCACCGTCTCTGTCGATTTCTCTGCTGGACATCAGATAGACCTTTCTCTGAACCTTTTTATATCAACCATCACACTTGTCTCGAACTTATCCATGAGTGTTTTTCGTGTTATCGTACCTTGTATGTTGTGATTTTCGTATCTATGTTGACTGATTTGCCGGAAGTTGTGCATGTCCTTTGTGTTGTGTGTTCCTAGCAAAGTTAGGACTGATCCCTTTCAACCTAGAACTCACCTTCACCTTCCTCTCCCTTTGAAGTGTTGAAACCTCTCATACTCATTCCTTGACTCACTACATCAGTCACACCCTTTCTACTAATAGAGTTATCTTACTTGCCTCTCTGTAACATCGCGGTCAAGGCATTACCTTACGACCCACTGTTGGGACTCCTACACCAAACGGTCTAAGTTCTAATTGGGACTTCTTACCAGGGAGATCCCCTTGACATGTTGGCGGATCCAACACTGTCAACATTTCTGGCACTAGAAGGAGGGCCTGATGAGAATCAATGTCATCTCCTCTAGTTTTGAACCTTTGCATATCTTTCATGGAATCTTACATTCTTCTTCCCTCGAGGTGTTTTTCAAATCGTGAAGATGTCTCCATCTCAAGGAAGATTTTCAATCTCTTGTCCACTCACGCGTATGATGGTGAAGGCAAAGTGGCCTAGCCTAAGCACTTACATAAATTCCTTTCTATGATTTATGAGGAAGATGAGTTTACTGATGAACAGGTCGGTCTGTTGCTTGCATTCACACTTCGTGAATTCCCATTTCGTTGGGTGCTCAACCTACCGGATGACAGCGTGCACTCATGTGAGAACTTTTGTAATCTTATTGAAGACATGTTCCATCATTTTGATCCAGAACATCTTGACCGGAAACTGTGATAGCAACGGAGCGTTGCGCATGAATCCGTTATTGATTTTTAGCTGTGCTTTCGTGACTTCCAGTTTCAAGCTCCGAAGAGCCAAATGAAGTTTGCTTATCTCTGGGACCGGTTTGAGTATTGTCTTAAGAAATTTCCCATCCCAATAGAAAGCTTGATGTCAAGCCTCGCTCAACCTTCTTCATTGATGGAACTGTGCAATCCCATGTGGGAGAAGGCACTAACTCAACGGACTGTCCGCCTCCTTTCATTCAACAGTTCCACAATCACCCAGTGATGTTGAGGATCATGTTTGCACATTTGTTCATTCTTCACGCCCTCCCAACATCACTCCATATGAGTTCGTCGAGTTCCCATATGCATTATTTTCTTCGACCTCCATCTTCGCACTTAGGTGTTCCTTCAGATGATGTTGTCTTGTGTTCATCCATTCTAGACTCTTCACTTGTTGTGAACAAGGAACAACCCACTAACGGAGTTGGTGTTGCATAACTAACATGCGTTGTCATTCATGAAGAGTATGAGTGGGAGCTTGAACATCAACACTCAGCGAAGGATGACTCCCTTCTGTCCAAGCCCCCTTCGTTTCTTCCTATCTTCTTTAGTGAACCTGCCATCCATGATTTTGTATGTGTGTCTTCATCTACAGATGCACCCATTGTTGATCATTCGCAAGACTCACTATATGCTAATCCATCATTTGACAATGGAGAGGATAAGTTATTCATTAAAGATCCACTTGATCCTTCATCTATCTTTTCCAGAAATACAGAGGATGAGTCCGTTCACTTTTCATCTACTCCTCTATTTGATTCATCTGATCATGAGGATGCCGAAGAATTCACTGATTTTTCTTATCATGGCGATCGTGATCCATTTGCTTCCATTTTTTATCACGATGATGAATCTATCACAGTTGATCTTTCGAAGCCACCGATTTATGATGTTCTACCTGATGATGAAGTTAAGACACCCAAGACTGTCGAGGCACTTCAGCGCGAGTTGATGGTTATGTTAGGCCCTCGCTCTCTTGGGGTTAGTCTCACTTCTGATCATGAAACTGTTCAATCACCCAAGGCTTCTCATCACTCGTTTGTATGCATTGAAGATCCATCTCACAGACAAGTCATACTTCCTCCACTCGAACTGCACGATCCCATTGCTCATGCATTGGAGGAGTCTTATATTGCAAGCACTCGTGTGCGACGCAAATTATCTTTGTTCCTTTCATTTGCTTGCATGTCACAGTCAAGAGTATGCTTTTGTTTCAAAGTTGCATGTAGTGTCACACAGCACCACGATAGCTCCACGGACTATCTGTCATGCACATGCACTCACTTATGTCCCGTGGGCACTTTGAAACACGGAGTGTGGCTGTCTTCACTATTATATCTTTCATGTATGCTGGTCCACATGACTAGGCTACTTACGAACCAAGCCTTCACCAACATGGGTCTACCAATGCGCCAGTGGCTGCATTGGAAGTATCACTTCACGTGATCAGGCCCATGCACCGTTAGTGTAGGAGTAGGAGTAGTGTTTGCTTTCAATTGTTTGCTTGCATGCTTGTTTGCTTTCATGCTTTGATTTCTTGTTTGTTTGCTTGCTTGTTGATTTACTTGTTTCGCTTTCATTTTTTCTTCTGCTCTTGCTTTGCTTTGTTGATTGTTAGTTCGTTCGCTTGTTTCGTTCATAGGTTAGTTCACATGAAACCATGTGTGACTCATGAAACGAGCTGGGTAAAGTACAAGAGGGTTTGTATAGCTATCACTACTTGGTTATCTGTCATCTTGCCTTTGTATGATGATCTTGTTACTCTTAGTCCATGATACATTGAATAAAATACGTACTCTTCAAAGTGAACCTTGGTGTAAACACAACGCTTGCGCACTAACTAGTTTCACCTACTCTAGTTGGTTTTTTTGGGTTAACTCTTGTCAGCTTAGTCAAGTAGAGTAAGGTGAAGGGGGAAACCTTAACAAGCACATCAGAGATACAATAAACTACTTCTCTGCTAGAACAACCTCTTATGCTCTTAATAAGTCGGGATCCCTCGTCCACCTCTGAAATGAATAAGTGCTATGCACAGTGAAAAATGAAAAAAAATAAAATGTCAAAAAATTCAAATGAAAAATGAATAAGGCGAAAGAAGAGAAAGGTTTCCTACACAGGGAGGTGATGCATGTAACTTCGTCGGGGTACTGACCAGCCTCACTGGAAGCGGAGCCATGCTTGTGTTCCTATGTGACTCCATCAGGGTATTGTTTAGGCCTACTGGCAATGGAGCAACACCAGAGATGAAACATAGAATCTGACGACTATATTGCTTGTGCACTTATATACCCCTCAAACCCAATCGAAACAACTGTGTTTCCTTGGCTTGGAATGTGTGTCAATCGATCAAGAGTCTGGAAAATGCTACATCTTACAATCAAGCTAGTGTTAAGCCAAGACGAGCTAAGAGTTGAACAATACTTCCAGAAGTGTTAGACTTGCTTTTCACAAACAAGGTCCATTCAAAGAGCTGGAGTTCTACCAATGTGTCACTAAGTGTTGTAGTGGCTACAACCACCCTCCAAAAATTTTCCTTAGCCTGTTTTGGAGCCTCCCTACCAACCTTCACAGCAGTTTGCCTTTCTTCGACAAGTCCTCAAGCTTCAGTGTCTTTCTTGCTCAAAGGCAGCCTGTAGATCACAGTTTGATCTTTTCCCTTCACAGGTTGTTCACCTAAACTTGGTCCAGCTATATGCCAAGCAGCTTCCTAGTGAAATTTGCCCATTTTTGGAGGGCAACCAGCCTTCCCTCCAGGAATTGTGCAATTCCCTCTAACACCTTGTTGGGCTCCAGGATTGCGCAATCCTACCAGCCAACCCTCCCAGCAGGGCTTGTGCAATTTTTCCCATCAACGGGTTTTTCAGCTTCCCAGGATTTGTGCAAATCTAGGCAGCAGTCAGCTGTTGGGCCTAGTAATTGTGCAATCCACTTGGGAATTCAGCCCAGCTTACAGTCAAGAATGTGCATTTTTCTCCAACAGTCAAGCAGTCTCTTGTATGTGCAACTGAGTTGACCGGTTCCCTCCGAGACTGAGTAAAATAGACTTGCATGCATGGGCTATTTCTCCCAAGGCAGCATGCAAAGGCATCCCCTGTTTCAGGGATCTATGTTTAGCAGTTGGAGGTTACATGCAAGGAATAATTCAGAAACCTCCCTCTAAGTGTTGTTTCCCCTATATTTGTGGCATGCGCACCACAACCTCGATGTTATCAAAACTCATCAACTAGACGCTGCAGATCTCATTCCTCACATCAACCTTGCAACTCTTGCATCCCACATCACATCTAGGAGTAGTCGGCACATTCAGCTCAGTTGTTTTGGGGTAAGCCCACTTCCCATGGCTTATGCTACATTTCTGTCGCTTTTTGTGTTTTCTTTTGTGGGAGTAATGTTTGCTTGATTTCTTCAAATGCCTACTCTCATTTACATATATTCTAGCTTGTCCTAGCTCTATTTCAATTTCCGTTGCTATCTCAATGTTGTTGCATGCATGAAACTTCTTTGCACGGACGTTCACCCAACCTGCGAACGGCCTCACCCACATGCATGTTGATCTGTTTTCACAATATTCCATTCATGTTTTGCATGAACTGTCTATCACTTCTGCTATCACTTAGTTTTTTCATGCATTTCATTGACTTACTTGCTTTCAGTTGCCCGTTGGCGAGTCGAGCCAACCTTGGCCCGGTCTCTGCCTTCACCAAGACTGCATTCCGCAATCTGGAGAACGAAGGCTCACCTTCCTCTCCAAATTTGCGCATTCTGACCCAACACTAGCCTCTTAGACTGAATTGCAAATTTTTGGAGGTCAATGGCTGCTTGGCCCAAAATTTTGTGCAAATTTGTCCCTAGGCCAGCAGTCTTTCCCAGCTAGAATCGCTCATTGCGCAATCCCAACAGCCAACTGCCTGACTAGACTGTGAATTGCATAGTTCCAGCAGTCATTCAGTCTCTCAACAGCCTGGACTATGTCTTGTGCAGTCTTGGCAGTCAGTCTCCTGACCTCCCAGCCGAAACTGCGCAACCTTCACAATCATTCACCTAGGTATGTTGCAAGTCAATTCTGTTGTTCATTCTGGTTTTTGACTGATAGGTTTCTTATTATGAGGGTTTCCATGTCTCCAGGTATCACAGGTGTTCATCTGCCTCTCAGTAGTATAGGTATAATGGCTTCTAGGAGAGCGAAGACGAAGACACCATTCAGAGCACGCTTGGGGATGCAGTTGATCAAATGTATATGATCTTGCCTACTCACGAAGACATAAAGTTGTTCATGGACAAGGACATCAAGTAGCAGCATCATAGCAAGCAACATCATGAACAGCAGTTGAAGGTAGAAAACTGAATGCAGTGAATGAAGCGAATGCAGTGAATGAAGCGAATGCAGCACATGCAAGAGGAGGGTTTTTGACAACATAGAGGCGGAGCAAAGTTGCAAGATCAAGCAAACCTACTGATAATGAAAGCAACTTTGGAGACCCAGGCTATGAAGTGACAGTGCGACATGAAGATCGCGTGAAGGCAGAAGATGGAACAAAGAAGGAGTTGCATGTGTTGAAGCAGCAACTCAAGAAGAACATGAAACTGCACAGATAGTCCATGAGTTACAAGAAGAACATGAAACTCCGCCAGTACAAGTTAAGGATCTTTCCCAGCAGCTGACACAAATCAAACATGGTGAGAAGTGTTGTTGATCACATGCAAAGGGTCTAGTAGCATGAATGTCATTGAGTGCACGCATGCAATCCAACCCATTCAACACACTCACCAAGGCGAAGACAAGAAGCAAGTCCAACTAGGGCTGGACATGCACTTTCGCAAGTTGATGTGCATGACCACCAACACACACTTTAAGATCAGCATGGACACTATGCATCAATGTGTTGCCGGTTCAACCGTACCCAAGAAGACCATGCGCATGTTAGCAGACGAGTTGGATGAAGGGGCCGAACCAATGCACCGGTTGCAACGGAAGCAAGAGTTCGCTTCAACAAGATGTCAGCATGAGGTGCATGCACACCATCACGGATGACCAATCTTGGCATCAGCTCACCAGCTTCACCATCACAAGCATGTCAAAGAGTTGGTCTCACCATAGCGGACCGAGTGTGACTGATATCTTGCAAGGCTTTCTCAAGCCATGATGTCTCACATGAGTACATGTGCATTGTAATGTTGAGTCATGTCAAGTGTAATTCAAGTGTCAACAGTTGGATGTAACAGTCATAGAGTAGGTGAAGAGTCATGAGGGTAGTTGAACTGTCACAAAGGGGAATGTCAAGGGTCACCCCACCCTTTGCTATAAATAGTCCCTCATAACTCATTGTATAAGCTTTTTTTCAAACAAGCTTTTACTAAGACTATCTTGAAGAAGGCTTGGACAGTATTGTAATGCGCCTTGGCTTCTCCACTGCATGGAGCTAGTACATCTCTTTGGAGGAGCAGGCGGATGTGGTTGTAATGTTCCAGTGATGGGGCTAGCAGGTTTACATGGTGTATTGTATGATTGTGACTTATACTTATTTTGTAATAAGAGTCAACACATTTTCATGCATATGTTGTTATTGTAATTGGATTTTTCTGGTTGCCTTAAAGATATATGTTGTTTAACTTACGTACTTGTATATGAACTGATTTGTTTGAAATTATATGAATATTGTTGTTAATGTGTTGCATATGTTTTTAATGTTGTCACTATCCGTGTCGACTACTCTGTCGGACATCAGATAGACCTATCTCTGAACCTTGCTATATCAACTGTCACACTCGTCTCAGACTGATCTGTGAGTGTTGTTCATGTTATATTACCTTGTATGTTGTGAATTCTGCATCCATGTCAACTTCTCTGTCGGGATTTGTGCATGTCCTTTGTGTTGTGTGTTCCTAGCCAAGTTGGGACTGATCCATTTCTACCTGGAACTCACCTTCACCTTCCTCTCCCTTTGAAGTGTTGGAACCTCTCATACTCATTCCTTGACTCGCTCCATCATTCACACCCTTGCTACTGACAGAGTTATCTTAACTGCCTCTGTGCGACATCGCAGTCAAGGAATTACCTTACGACCCACTGTTGGGACTCCTACACCAAACGGTCTGATGTCTAATTGCGACTTCTTACTAGGGAGATCCCTTAACATGTTGGTGGGTCCAACACCGTCAACAAAAGTCTTCAACTAGTTTTGAGTATTACCATTGAGTCAAATGTTTCCATGTTAATTATCGTGTCACTATGTGTTCAAGAGAAGTTCAACCTCAGTTCGTATTCCTTTGCAAATTTTAGCCTTCAGTCGCGTCGGCCATCCCTGAGTCAGTCCTTACTTCCATTCTTCAAAAATTGACATTTTGTTTCGTCTCGTAGGCCTTCTTACGATGAGTCGCTTCCTATTGACTTCAGCCCATTATCTAGGAAATTGACCTAGAAACCTTCGAAAGCTTGAAGCCTGCATGCCTTAATGGAAGGTTTCTCGCTTTCAAAGACAGGTTCTCATCTTAGCCTTCAATCGAATGACTTTATGAGTGTTTGACTCCAGATCATCTTTTCACACTCTATAGATTGTATTGAGAGTACGTTGAGATCCATTGTCATTATTGGTGGTTTCTCTCACGCTTGTTAATGGTTCACATTGTTGAACAGTAATCAAGTTGTTTCTACCATGTTCGATGGATCGAGAGATGGAGATCAAGACCCTGGATCTAGTTTCATCAATCCAAGTTGCGAGGACATATATATTCAAGATTATGTAAACAAATTAATAGTTGATGGTTGCATCCATACTGTGTCTAGTAATATGATTCTTGAGTTTTTTTCATACTTTTTCATTGAGTTAGTTTTACTCTGAGTATGGGAATGCCTACCTCAATAATGATTATATATTGCATTGTAATCCTTGCATGTTTCTTGTAGGTTTCCAACCATTGTCTCTGATCCAATATTTGGCATGATAAAGCACTTCAATCTTTAAAAACTTCTTTTTCAGACTTTGCACTTTAGGGGGAAATCTATTACACATCATTTTACACCATGACACTCGACTGTTAATATGGATCTCTCACCATCCATAAACATGTTCCATTACACTCCCTTAGAAGTAAAACAATCAAAAACCCTTGAAGAAGATGTGAATTTGGGTAAAATGGCTTTATAAATTGTTAAGTGTGACATGCACACTTTTCCCAGTAAGTTTTCGCACATTTGCAGTTTCTATCCCTGATAACTACGTGGAACTGTGCTCTGTCTTCCACTATAGAACGCACAGGTAAATCAAAGAAAATTAAGAACAAAAAGAGAATTTCAGAAGCATTGTTGGTCGAATATATCCCAAATGAAATATTCTAGGTCATGTATGTTCAATCCATACCCCTAAGATCATGGAGCCAATTCCCTTTCGTTAAGGAACCCTAATCCCCCAATTAGAGGATCTCATCCTTCTCTTTTGGATCTGAAACTTCTTCATCTTGGCCTATAAATTGACTAGAGGATAGAGGGAATAGGAGGTTCATAAAAGATACACTTATGTTGTTGGATTTAGATTGGAAGGCCTATCAGCTAAGGAGAGGTTTAGAGGAATTTGTGATCCAAGAGGATCCTTAAAATGCTCAGAATTTTAAAGTCTTAGATGTTGGAAATAATACTGAGAGGGGGGGGGGGGGAATCAGTATTATCATATCAATAAAAAAATTTCATTTTCTTACTTAGATTTATATACGCGACTTCAGTTTAGTATATCCACGTATATACGCGACTGTGTTAAATGCAACCAGCGTACAAGCAGTAATCTTATGATTCAGTTAGCTTATCTTCAGTAAATGCATCAGAACATTATTAACCACATTAACAGTAAACAGGTGTAGTAAAACAGTACAGATCATCACACATAAGGAGCACACATGAACACCATGATATAAGGTGGAAACCCAATGTGGGTGAGAACCACCTGCTGCAATTTGATTCTATCTTCCTTTAATAAGAAACTTTTTTTACAATGTACTAGTGGAGTCCTTTACCAGTACACAGGCTTCTATCTGCAGAAGACTACAACCTTATTAGCTCTTGTACTAGCCGTTCCATTTACTAGTACGTAGGCGTTGGCCTACTGAAGGCTCCAACCTTCACTCGCTTTCCAGCTACTCCTGGAAGGGAGCTACAACCCCCTTGGCTCTTGTACTGGCCAATATGTTTACCAGTGCATAGGTATCGGCCTACAATCATCTAGGGACCACGTTTCATACATTTTCATACTGGATCCATAAAACAATCACCATTGCAATACAACCTGCATCATCAATCTCTGAAACACCCAATACTGAAACAACACAGTCTACATAACTCTGCAACAACAACCAGATCCAATAGCAACTTCAAATATCATACCTCATACTGTATACGCTACTTGGACGAACCCAACCTGCGTGTATACGCTCTTTTACCAAAGACAACCCGCGTAGAGATCTGCAAATTCAAAATCATAACTTTGCAGCTATTTTAGACATCAGAACATACCCAAATCATAACATTCATAAACATGTGTCAATAGATCTAGTCTATCCATACTCAACCCATATAAAGATAATCATTCCAAGCCTTGATATCCCAATCCATCATTCATCATCCTTCACATGAGTGCCTCCTTAGTTCAGATCAAGCAAGGCATCACCAACCCATAACCAGCATCTAGATCTCACACTTTATCAGATTTTCATCACTTGCTCACCCTTTCACTCACACTTGCTCTACACTTGGCCTAATGATCTTCTCCTTATATAGGTTTAGGCTTCTCTCAATACCATGGTCCAAAACCATGTAGAAACAATACCATGAACCCAATACTTGGGGTCGTCACTTCGGACCAAATACCATGGACCAATACCAAAATACCATGGACCAAATACCATGGAACAAAACTTAGTTTTCCGACATGTACGCGCCTTTCCTTCTGTTAACCTGCGTGTGTATGTATACACGCCTTTTTCTCTGAATAACCCGCGCATATAAGCATTTTCGTCATGGTCAACCTGCGTATACCTTTCTTTTGATCTACTGCACTAGATCTGCCATCTGATTAAGTTTCCATCACCTGTATCAAACCTCTGAGTGAGTTGCCATCAAGGACAACACCTGAATCATAATGCCAACAATCTCCCCCTTTGGACTTGAGGGAAACCACCACACAAAGTCACTCTCCCCATTTGACATCAAGGGCAAAGGGCAGACCAAGATATTCTCTTCTTTGATCTCCATCTGCTATCCATACTCCCCCTGTGTATATGCTGAAGTCTCTGAATGAGCTCCCCCTTTATATATGCCAAGGTGTACCAATCTATCCATGCTCCCCCTGATTATAGGCAAGATCTGCAAAAAGATGTTCTACAAGAAGAACATGACTCTATTATGAATGACCTTCCTATTACCAAAGACTCATACATTCGTCCATTTCTCAACCAAGTGAGAATATACAAATATTGACTCATCCACCCAACCAAAATGGGGATATACCATGACTCATTACATCATCCATCCCATGCATATTGGGGTATCAAAATACATCATATGACTCACAAAGACCAAGGACCTAAACAAGACCATGATAGTTATCAGCAGCTATCATACACCATATGATTTTCATTATAAGCATCTAGCATCTAGATCTGTAACTTGCAATCCATTCTTTTGGTCAACAAAAATATCAAGCATCATAACTAAGAACTTCTAACCATAATGCCAACAATGCATTATTTGAAGTAAATGCTCCCCCTGAGCCTGTGCCAACCATTTCATATCATGACTGAACTATTTCAGACTTCTGTACTGCTGCTTTCTTTCAGAACATCATATACGTGATTCTGCAGCATCTAACTTGCGTATATACGCGACTTGTCTTCATGAAACCCACGTATGGGATTTGGAACACTGATATTCCACACTTCCAGCTACCTCTGAATCTGTCATGTCTATGTACTCTGCTATGCCACATCTTTCTGGCTGTACTTCCTTTTTCTCCCATATCTTCAACTGTGATGATGTTTTCTTCTTTTGGTTTCGTGTCCACAATCTTCTCTTGCATTCCTTTGCTATGTGTCCAAGTTTGTAACATGCATAACATCTTACATGTCTCATATTCCTTCTATAGCAATCAATAGCTTTGTGACCAAACATATTGCAAGCAAAGCAATATCCATTAAAGTACCTACAACGTGATGATCTTTCTGTGTGATGATCCTGAACCATTCTCCTTCTACATCTAGCTACAACATGTCCAATATTATGACATACATAACATTCAACATTATTCAACGGAGGAAATAATCGTCTATCACTTCCATAATTAAGAGCAAAAGATTTTCTTTGAGGATTTTCTTTCCTTGGTTGCTGATGGGATAGACCTCTCATCTTCTTATTAGGGGTTTCAGATTTTGCATTAGAGTTCCTTGTCTTACTTTGTGAACTAGATTCACCACCAATAGATTCATGAAAGCCAAGACCAGTTTTGACAGCAGGAGACCGTTGACTACTCAGAATATCATCCAAAATCTTAGTACTATCTTGAAATCGCAATAGTTTATCCTTCTCTTCTAATTTACTTTTCAAGATATTTACCTTATCCTGATGTTGTTCTTCCTTTTCCAAACATTGCTTCTTCAAAGTTTCTTCAGACTTTCTTCCTTCTTCCACTTGTTGCCTTAGTTTGAGAATCTCATGTTCTTGTTCTTCATTCAGCACTTGCAGCATTTGATGAATTTTGAAAGCACATTCCAACTGAGCTTTTGAGCTGATAATTTCTTCTTTGAGGGCATTCTCCCTTTTGCTAGGTAGATCTTCTTGATCTATGATTTTATCTGATGCTTCATTTGCTCGTCCATCTTCAATCTGAGGTGATTCAGAATTTGAATACTTACTTTCATTCCCCGGCAGGCTGTCATTGTTCCTTTGAGCTATCTTCTTCTTTTGACGTGCTTTCTTTCCCATTGTTCTACGGATCTCCTTCAAGCAATCAAGCTTCTACCAAAGGACCTGCTCTAATACCAATTGTTGGAAATAATACTGAGAGGGGGGGTGAATCAGTATTATCACGTCAATAAAACTTTTTCATTTTTCATACCCAGATTCATATACGCGAATTTGGTTAAGGATATCCGCGTATATACGCGACTGTGTTAAATGCAACCAGCGTACATGCAGTAATCTTATGATTCTGTTAACTTATCTTCAGTAAATGCATCAGAACATTATTAACCATATTAATAGTAATCAGGTGCAGTAAAACAGAACAGA
>APFE031579607.1:154104-165647 GCA_000404065.3 Pinus taeda | reverse complement strand
GGACCAAATACCATGGACCAATACCAAAATACCATGGACCAAATACCACGGAACAAAACTTAGTTTTCCGACATGTACGCGCCTTTCCTTCTGTTAACCTGCGTGTGTATGTATACACGCCTTTTTCTCTGAATACCCGCATATATACGCAATTTCATCACGGTCAACCTACGTATATCTTTCTTTTGATCTACTGCACTAGATCTGCCATCTGATTAAGTTGCCATCACCTGTATCAAACTTCTGAGTGAGTTTCCATCAAGGAAAACACCTGAATCATAATGCCAACATTAGATGCTCGCAAAACCAGTGCCAAGTTGAAGAGCTCGTCGCACTGATTCTGGCAATATATTCGGTTTTGAAAATGGCCTTTGTATGAGGGATAAAACGTGTTCTGAAGCTTTCTTCCAAGAGGCAAAAAATGGGCCTTTGCAGGCAAAGTGGCAGTTTCTCAGAGTCAACGCAAGCATTCAATGTCAACAACGCAGGTCAACTGGCATAGGTCAGGCTCGAACCCGTGACCTCCAAAGAAGCACTACAAAACTTTATCATTATCCCATGACTTTGCTTTATTAAACATTGGCGTAGAATTTATATTCAATGTTAAGTTGTTTGCAATGTGGGGGTAAGGGTTGGCAAAGCCCGCCACATCTTGCGGCCCCGCCAAACCCATGGATATTATTATCAGGACTCTAAAGTTATAACGCTATCTCCAAACGTAGTGAAGACTCGGTGCGTAGTCAACGGATATGGTGTAGGCAAAGTTGATTTATACTAAGTTCAAAACCTATGGTTATAACCATATATGCCATGTTTCGAAATGTAACGGATTGATGTGACACCGTCGAAGTATTTATGTTAAGCTTAAACATTTGTTATAACATATGTGCCATGGGTGTTGAAACCATATGGTGGTTGATCTGAACTTAAACAGGGACACAACAACTTACAAATATAATCATAAACATAGAGATGTAGCAGAAAAACATGTCATTTCATTAATAGAAACATATTGAACTACGCTTCCAAACAAAATGGAAATAAGATAGCTCAGTCGATGGTAGCTTATCTCTGAGAAGAGATGTGGTTGTTACATGCCTCTGAACTGTGTTACAATAAGGCTTAAGGGCCTATTTATTATTGGAAAACATGAGAAAACACTAAGCAACCAAAACCTTAACCCCAAGATGTGATACCAAGAGTTTGTGGGCCCCGTTGGGGTTAGTTGGGTAGCCAACTTCCCCGGGACGTAACTTGGTCATATTATCTCCGCTTGGCATGTACGATACCTTGTTGGAAAGGTCTCGCCGAGTACTGTGAACCCCAAAAAACGTCGATTAGGGGGAGAAACTGCTCCGGAAGTTCATGACCCGAAAAACTGCTAAAAATAGTAAATGTTGAAATGAAGAAAACATATGAAACTAACTGGGGGTTACTATGTGGAATAGGCAGGTGGCCACCAATATCCACCTGGATCATTCCTCCCCCCTTGGGAAGCAATGGTCCCCATTACGTGCAGAACCTTCATGAGGTGAGGAAATTTATGGTGAACCTAGTCCCTGTTGAACCACTTGCCCTGGTGAAGGAGTTGCCATACTTTGACAACTCGATATAATTGTATCCTCTGTTGCCGAGTGTTCTTGATATGTGTGTCCATGATTTGATCAGTTGTGCTTATTCCATTCAGTATGGGTTGAGCTTTGTTAGTGTGATTTGTTTTGCAATGTCAGATGTGTCCAACAATGGTGGAAAGTATGGCCGAAGGCGATCTACATTGAACATTGGGTGTAGACCAACGAACGGTGGGATGCTGAGCTCGAAGGAATTGTCGCTAACAGACTTGGTGATGGTGTATGGCCATATTGGAGCGGGCGAAGCTTGCAGTGGGGTACAGCAAGGCGCTCCTTCTGCAAATGTAGCCAAACTTTGTCGCCCACCTAGAACTTATGTGGCACTCGATGTTGATCATTGCGTTGCTTGTACTTAGCTTTGGCTATGTCCAATATATCATGGACCTATTGGCAGACATGTTGAATGCGCTCAATGAAGTTGTTAGCCCTTCCAGCTTCAAACTAAATGTAAGCTAAATCTACCTAAGTGGTTGCAAATGGTATGACCACATCAATGCATCCTAATGGTTGAAATCCCAGCCCTACCTGAAAGGGGTTGTGGCCTGTTGAGTTGTGGAGAGCTCTGTTGTAGCTGTTTTGGACATAGGGAATATTTTCATCCCACGTGCGTGGATGCTTCGAGTTGTACATGCCAAGAATGTGTTCGATCATCTTGTTAACAACTTCTGTTTGGCCATTAGTTTGGAGATGGAAAGTCGTGGACTTAGTAAGTTTTGTATCGAGCATCGACCAGAGACTTTACCAAAATGCACTTAGGAATTTGTTGTCCCGATCTGAGACAATGGGTTGTGGGATCCCAAAGTGTACCCACACTCACTTAAAGAAGATATTAGCAGTGGCCTCTGTTGTGATACTCTTCTTATAGGCTGTAATGATGGCCATCTTAGAGAATCTGCCAACGACCACGAAAACACAATCATTGTCGTGCTTAGTAGAAGGAAGGCCCAACATGTAATCCATGGAGATAGATTCCCAAGGTCAGATAAGAGTAGGTAAAGGAGTACTACAGGCCTTGCTTCTTGATGATTGATTTGGCAATGGCGCAGGTGGCACATGATCTAATGTACTTCCCAACATCCTAACGAAGTTTAGGCCAATAAAAATATTTCTGCAATACTGCCACTATTTTCTCTACTCTGAAATGTCTAGCGACCTGACTGTAGTGCGCCTCCCAAAACATCTTGGCACGCTCACTTAAAGGAACATAGATGTGTCCCAGCTGGCATAATAGTTCATCCTGAAGGTGAAAATTTGGAACTTGCTTCCCTTCCAGGAGTGTCTGGTATATGCTATCGAATTCTAGACTGCACTTGTAAACATGTGTCCATCCTGATGTCTCGTGTCCACAGGAGTCGAGCATAGTGATCAGTTCCATGACTGGTGGTCGGCTAAGGAAATCAGCGACATTATTGGTGTTGCCTTTATTAAACTTAATGTTCAAATGGAATTGTTGCAAATAGGTGGACCATTTCTCATGGTGATCGTTCTGTAACTTCCCTTGTGTCTGTATGAACTATATCGGTCAGTGGTCTGTGTGGATGACTGTTTCCTTCCCCATAATGTAATGCTTCCATTGATGGCAAGCCTACATAATGAAATACATTTCTTTGTTCTAAGTGGGGTAATTTTAGACTGTGTCTGAAAGCGTCTCACTGTGGTAAGCCATTGGATGCCCATGTTGAGTAAGAACTGCACCAATATCATAGTTGGAGGCATCTGTCTCAATCTCAAATGCTTGTTGCAGGTCTGGTAATGTGAGCACTGGTGCAGAACAGAGGCAATTCTTCAACTCGGAGAACGTTTTTTGTTGGGTTTCCGACCAAAAAAACTTTGCTTTCGCTCCGCCCTTGGTGACTTGACTTAAAGGCCAAGTGATATGAGAGAACCCCAACATGAACCTATGGTAGAAATTGGCAAGACCCAAAAAGCTGCGAAGCTATGTTAGAGTGGTTGGCGATGGCCAATCCTGACTTGTATCTTAGATGGGTCCACATGTACACCCTATTCATTAATGATGTATCCCAGATACTGAACCTAGGTCATGACAAAGGTGCATTTCTCCAAGTTAGCACACAGCTTGTGTTGTCACAGGGTTTGAAGGACCTATCGAATATGGTGGAGGTGCTCTTCCCAACTTTGGTTGAAGATCAAGATGTCATATAAACACACCACCATGAATGCATTGGTGAAGGGTCACAAGATGTCGTCCATCAGTCTCATGAAGGTTGTAGGGGCATTCATCAATTTGAATGCCATGACCAACCATTTGAAAAGGCCCTCCTTAGATTTGAAGGCGGTCTTCCACGCAACGAAGGGTTTGATAGGCACCTAGTGATAAACTGACTTCAAGTCAATCTTGATGAAATATTTGGCCCCTTTTAGCTGGTCTAGAAGGTCATTAATCTGCGAGATTGGGTACCTATTACATACAGTGATCTTGTTCAGCACTTGATAGTTAATATAGAGCCTCCAAGTCCCATCCTTCTTCTATACCAATATAATCGGGCTCCCACAAGGTGATGAGCTTAGCCTGATGTGCCCTTTCTGCAATAGTTCTTGAATCTGCCTCTTGATCTCATCATTCTCCAGAACAAAAAATTGATAGAGTGTTTCATTGGATAGCGGCACACCAGGGGTCAGATCGATGGAGTGCTTGACTTCAGAGTGCAGAGGTACCCCTATGGGTGAAGCGAAAATATCCTTGTACTCCTCAATGAACTTGTCCATCTGTTGTTGTTGTCTAGAGGAGCCCTGCTTGGAAGCCATGGCCACAAACGTTTCTTGCCCTGGGGGCGAATCATAAGGAAAACAAATTTCCTAGTTTGGGAAATGATCTTACTGCATTTCTTTGCAGTGATCAAAGAGATGGTGGTAGGCAGGGCTACCTTTGGTATCCTGTGCAACTTATTAGCCAAAGTAATAATCATAGAGCGAGGTCTAGACTCATATACAGCATGTCGCTTCCACAAGTATGGTTGTCCTAACAATACATCAAAAACTTCAATAGGAGTAACATCACACAGTACCTCATCCGTGAAGGGCTTGATTTTGTAGGGAAGGCGGCACTGTTAGCTGACGCGAAGATCTCATCCTTGGTGAAGCCAACCGATGATGTATGGTTGTGGTTGTGTTGTGTTCTTTAGGCTCAGCTTCTTCATGACCTCTGTTAAAATGAGATTCTTTTGGCTCCCGATGTCGATGCTGAACTACAGTGGAGAACCCTTCACCCACATTTGTGAGTGGAAGAGACGTTCCCCCTCCTTTGGATCTTCAGGCTCAATCTTCTAGATCTTGTTGGTGGCCACGGTGGCACTGGGCTCCGCATCAATGATTTGCTTCCCTTTGTTAGTTCCCTTATCTGGTTTTGATTCAGAGTAAGAACCTGCGTCTGATTCGGAAGCCTTCAGCTCTGCCACTAGTAACTGTGTGGTCTGACACTCACTTGTATTGTGAGTGGATCTCTTATGGAACTCACACCATTTTCCCTTGTCCTTCTTCGTCTTT
Organism: Pinus taeda; assembly: GCA_000404065.3. Classification (NCBI taxonomy): domain Eukaryota; kingdom Viridiplantae; phylum Streptophyta; class Pinopsida; order Pinales; family Pinaceae; genus Pinus; species Pinus taeda. Next base: position 160,512 of record APFE031579607.1, on the reverse strand, counting down.
GTGGTGTTGTTCTTTGCTTGCAGCTTTGGAAAGATATCCTGGGTAGCCCCGACTTGGCTTGGTCCTTTGTTTTTTTGTTTGGGGGTGCCTTTTCCTTACTTTATATATGAAAATCCAAAGTCCCGCTTCTTCTGTTTAAACTTCTACTCAATCTTGACAGTGTATCGATACGCCGTGCTGAGCAAGCAAATGTCCAAGAACTCCATCTCGTCCTGGATGTACTTGTGTAGACAGTCGCAATACTTAAGCACCAAATGTCGCTCAGTATCCTTGATACCCTGCTTCATGCGAAGGGTATAGAAAATATTTGTGAACTCTAGCACATCTTGGTCCCTTCCAAACCATAGCATGGTCCACTTTATGTATTTGTCTTCATAACTCCCAACAGGGTAATATTGTATCTTGATGGCATCTCAGAAAGAATTTCAAGTGGGTGCGACTGAAAACAGTGAGGGTTCACTCTCGTCCTTTTGTTCACAATAGTTTTCCCACTAGTCCTTGATGTGTGGGGCAGCTTTGAGAAGTGCAAAATTAATCTTTTCCCGATTGGAAAAGTCATGAGCTGAAAAATATCCTTCCAACAGATTTAACCATTTATCTACGATGTCTGCAGATATTAGGCCTTTGAATATGGGAATATCAAATTTAACTTGTACCTTAAAAGGAGTGGTGTCTCCAGAGTGGCTGCTGGATGAATATGCATCGCTTATGGGTAGTCGTCGAAGGATCCGGGCAAAATTATCCATCATTGCATCCCTCTGTCACTCGAGGGCTTCCTTGAGCAACATTTTGAAAGGATATCCTACCCCCTCATCTTTCTTCTTTTGCTATGGGAGGTCGTCAGGTTTTGCAAGGCTAATATTGCAATGGTTCAACCAGATCAAGCCCTAACTCCTTATACCCTGAACCCATTGGGGACATGCAAAGAAAAACAGAGAAAGAGAAGACCACTCTAATACCACTGATCTGAACTTAAACAGGAACGTAACAACTTACATATATAATCATAAACACAGAGATGCAGCAGAAAAACACTTCATTTCATTAATAGAGAAATATTGAACTATGCTTACAAACAGAATGGAAATAAGATAACTCGGGCGATGGTAGCTTATCTCTGAGAAGAGATGTGGCTGATACATGCCTCCGAACTGTGTTACAATGAGGCTCAAGAGCCTTTTTATTATTGGAAATCATGAGAAAACCCTAAACAACCAAAACCCTAACCCCAAGAGATGTAACACCAAGGGTTTGTGGGCCCCGTTTGGGTTATTTGGGCAAGCTGTTAGTTGGGCAGCCAACTTCCCAGGGTCATAACTTAGTCATATTATCTCTGTTTGGCACATACGATACCTTGTTGGAAAGGTCTCGCTGAGTATAATAGGTTCTGGCACAAGCCCTAGACTATGGCTACAAGCCTGATGCGGACCCCAAAAAAACATCATTTAGGGGGTCAAAACTGCTCCGGAAGTTTAGGACCCAAAAAACTACTAAAAATAGTAGCTGAAATGAACAAGGAAACATATGAAACTGACTGGGGGGTCTAAGTAGAATAGGTGGGTGGCCACCAATATCCACCTGGATCAGTGGTATATATGTATATGCCACGGGGACCATAGGTTATCACCGCCAAACCATAACATTTAAACTATATGCCATGTATAGTATTTAGTTGCGCCGTAAAACTATATTAAAATGTTCGTTGCAATGATATACCATATAGTTGTGCGACATTAAAACTAATTGCTATGTATTGCACCAAAAAATCTCGGGAGGCCCGTGGGTTTGACCTCGGGACCTCCCATGGGTTATTAAAAGGTTTTTCCAATGCGCCATCAACACAGAGTTGTAATGTGAGTTTCAGAATTGTGTTTTATTTGTGACTGAAATGCCTTTTGGGGCATATCTTGGCCATCCTTGGGCCTTTTTTAGAACGGAAAGCTGTGTTGGAGAGCATAGGTCGAGGCCTTCATTTGGATAAATAGCCATTGGTGCCTACGTGCACAGTCCAAAATGGCTAATTTTATGTAAAGAGACTTTTTGAGCATTCCTAATACTGTGGACGCCCACTTGGAAGTGGACCTAGAGATGTAGTCTAGGAGGGACGAACTCCGCCATCAAATATCTTGATTGTGCTTCTTATTTTCTCTATTGTTTATGCTTATGTTCAAATTTCAAGTTCATGTTTAAAGGCACTTAAAAAAATCAATTTCTCTCATTCATTCACATAAAAGCAACCTTACTTAATATTTGGGGAAATTGTGCAAATAGCTAATGTTGTGTTTTCAAATCAATTTGGGAGGAACCTCTTGACATCAAGGTATTGGTTGTAAGGCTCTTCTTTATTCTTTAATTAATACAAATGAATCATTTTCACATTGTATTGTCTTATTGAAATGATGAATGGTTTATGGTTCTTTTTATATTCAGTCAGATAATCTCAATTTCTAATCTCCTTGATTATTAGATTAAGCTTGTTTGAATTGTTATGATTGGATATGCCTTTGATCTCTTTTATGTCTATGATTGCAGGTCTTTTTGAGCATTTGGAAGCTTCATCGAGACAAAGAAAGTATATTCATAAAGCATTTCGCAAATAGGTAAGAGGCTTATTCTCCTACTCTTCTATTTACAATTCGAATGAAATAAGTTTAGGGAAAGAGGCATTCAATTGTCTATTTGTTTCTAGTTTCCTTTAGGATCTAGGGAGATCGCTCTTGTCAGCAAGAGGGATTTATCTGTCGTAAAAGCAAGGCATTCTAGGAGAAAGTTATTTTCATATTTAACCCTCTTAGTGTTACAAAGATGTTAGATTCTTCCATCCCCTGTTATTTTCCAATGCCCAGTTTCACTATACATCTCATAAGAGTTGGTTCATATTTTAACAATGTGGGTTTTCTTCTTTACGCTAATCAAAACCAAGAGATACTTTTGATCTTCTATATTAGGTTCGACCACCTCCTTTTAATATCTTAATTTCCTTTCATTGTCTAATTTTTTATTGCACCATGAATTCTCCTTAACTTTAAATGTAATAATAATTTTAATATTGTGAATATTCTACATAATGACATTTTCTTGTATTCCTCAATAATTTAGCCAAGACTTGGCATCTTACCATTAATGATTTTATTTATAATTATTTATATTTATATTTTTTTTATTAAAATTTAATTTAATTAAAGATCACTTCATGATTAATAAATTGGTGCCATAAATTTATATGTATAAGGTTGTTCAATAATATTAATATTAATATTCAATATTTAATCATTTTATTTATAATTTGATATTATAATAATTTTGCTTTAGTTACTATACTATTAGACTAGCAATTGCACCAAGAGGTGCAAAGGAACATCAATAGGAGGAACGGGGAATGTGGAAGGCAACAATCAAACGAAATATATGAACAATGAAATATAATCTAAATTTGAGTTTGAGTTAGAACAAATAACTACCCTTAATTATTTGACAAGGATTGTACAAATAGTATCTAAGCAAGTTACACAAAGAGAACCAAATAAAACAATGGCTCACACCCAATGAAGAAGCAACAGCTCACTTAACAATAGAAGGGTCTAAGGGGCAGGCAAAAGTAGTAAATCGTCGGCCAGGAAATTGGAAAAGTGAGGTATGGGTCGTAGGTGATTAAGCTTTGTATGATCTTTCCACATTCTTCCTACCACATTCTTTCTTTAAATAGAAGAATAAATAACAAAAAGGTTATACAACTAGCCAATCCACTCCCACTTAGATAGAAGATCTGGGAAGATCTTAAATTATTGAATATTAAAACTTTTATTTCTAATAAAATATATAAAATTCTTATTTTCTATAAATAAATATTATAGAAAGATAATTTTAAAAAAAAATTATATTTGAAAAAAACTATATATATAATATATACTAGTTGTGAATGTTACCGATGGTGGTTGGTAATGGTGCAAATGGCCCTCCCACCCAGGTTCGAAAATCACGATTATACATGATGGTTGTTGTCGGTTGACGCAACGTTTTGTAAAGGATGATGTATCTATATGTATAATGCTTCTCCAAGGGAAATCCCTTTTAATATATATATATATATATATAAGATAGATACGATATATATTAATTTTAATTTTATTTTAAATTAAATATTAGTTTAATTACTTTGGGTTTTTTTAATTAATTAGTATTTATTTATTTTTAATTTTAAAAGACACATGCCAATCCACAAGTACACAGAGAAAATAACAATCATCCTGCATGTTTGGTTGTAGAGTTGAAATTAAATTAACAATTAATTAATTTAGTAATAATTATTATAAAAAAAAAAAAAAAAAAAAAAAAAAAAAAAAAACAAACAAAAACAGAGAACAACAAAACCAAAACAGAGTCCATGTACAATGAATTGGGTCAAAACGGTTAATCGATATGAGTGAAAGAGAAAACGGTAACAGCGGGGCAGTGAGTTATCACGGGGCGAAACAAAACAAAAGAGATCAACATAAAAAATTAGAATAAATTACCACTTTATATAAACATATAAATTAATAGCTTAAATTAATAAGTGATTATATCTTAATAATCTAAGAGTACAAATTGGCTAAACATGTAGTAAATATGTAAAATGAAAACCAATTAATCATACACAAAAGTTACATTAAGTATAGGAATAAAAATTTACATTACATACTTTATAATTTAAAGTGATTTAATAATGGAAATTTTATAATAAAAAAAAAAAATATATATATAGTATAATTAAAATATTAAGTTATAATATTTCAATCCTAAAATATTATATATATAAAAGCTAGATTATAATTGATACAATAAAATTATTTAAATGAAAATTTATGGAAAAAGATTATATATAAATGAAAATAATAATAATATTAAAATTAGTTCAACATGAAAAGATTATATCATTACAACTATTTATTAACTGCAATACATCTACATTAGCATTTATCTAAAAAAACCACATATATAATAATATTACTTGTTTGGTCAATTTAGTGATGTCTAAATTGCAACTTTTAAATGTCAACCTGGGGCTCGTAAGCTGATGAAGTGAGGTGTACAGTATGTACTTAGGCAACTATTTCTTAAGCTTTTGTCGTTTTTATCTTTTTAAGTTTGTTTTCAAGTTTATCTCTCCTAATGTGATGTGATGGAAATGAAATAAAGTGAGTGAAGTGTGTGAGATTGTGATGTGCTTTTTACAATTTAAAAGTATTCTACAAGAAAGCTTGAAATAAAGTCAACTCTTAAAGGAAAGTAAAGGCATCAAATAAAAGACTTATGACATTGGCCCAGTATCTCTGCTGCTGCAAGGAAATGAAAATGAAAGCTATGTCAAATAATAACTAAGCAATCTGAAACTAAAGTAAATCTATCTAAAAGAAAGACTATTCACAAATACTTTAACTTCTTCTTAACCTCTTGCCTTTTAACCATGTGATAAACAATTAAAAACAATTCAAGCAATTGTGAGTTATTGAATAACTAAATCAAGCTGCGCTAAGTGATATTTTGGTCCTCAATAAAGATATTAAGTTATGAAGAAGAGACCATCAATAGATAAAAAACTTGATGTCTACAAACATAAAGCAAATATGCAGATTGACTAAGTGATAATGAGGAAATAAAGGCTGCAAAACAAAGAAGGTCAGCAACATAGACAAGATGATCACAAGTGTCACTAGTTATGAAAAAGAAAAGAAAGAAACTGTCCCGGGCACGCCTAAGAAACCTGCATAACACACTGATCAGTCATGAAAAAGTACAAAAATGTAAACAAGCAGAATTTGAAATGTATGTACAGCTATCAAAAATCAACAATCAAAGGTAGTATATACATAAAATAAGAAAACGAAATGCAGGAAATTAAAAGTATTTTACAAGACTTTAGTAAACAGGGGCCCTCTGCCTACTCCAGCCGTTTCAAAGATCAATCACACGCGTAAATGGAATAACAGTCTTCTCATATATTATGCATGAAATAGAAAAATACAGTGGGAGTTCAAGAGTATATAACAGCAACTAACAACTAACTTGTCCAGCGTTCAAAGACGCTTTATTTATAACTGAAGAAGGTGAACTAACTTAACGAAATCTAAGTAATTCGAACAGCTGAATAAAAACACGTAGTCTTGCTACGTCCTCGGATTTAGGCAACGGTCATTGTGGGCATTCAATCCGCTGTTGGATTATGTTTCCCACTACCTTCATAACTGAGGACGATGCCACATGTTCTTCACGTGCTCTAAAACAGAACACGCAGAGCCGTGCCACCGCCAATGACCTCCATTGACCGAAGTTACCTCCTCGTTGACCACGGGTTTGGATGACTGGTTTGGATGATCTGGAGGGACACACACCATGTCCTTGGTTCCACGAACTTGCCCATGTGGCTCT
>APFE031579607.1:125501-137283 GCA_000404065.3 Pinus taeda | reverse complement strand
GCAATGGCTGAGAAGGAAGTTGATTTGACTTTTGTTGAAGCAAGAGTTGAGAATTTGAATTCTGTTGAGAGGATTGTTGTTGTTGTGGAAATGGCAATGATAATTGTGGATTTTGATTTGGAAGTTGTGGAACTTGCTGATTTTGAAAAGATGGAAGATATTGGTAAAATTGAGAAAATCTCCCATAAGGATTCTGCATACCTTGGATCCATGCTTGAAAAGGATTTTGAGGTTGGGACCAAGGTTGTTGCCAAGGATTCCAATTTGGTGGAGGTTGAAAATTCATAGGGTTGTTAAACCCTTCATTTTGTTGCCCCTGCCAAGGTCTCCTTGCAACAAAACAGAGAGATTCAATGGTACTTGGATCTTCCTGAAAGACAGCTTTAAGACCAGGGATTGAAGGACAATCCTTGGTTTCATGATTCTCTGAACAGATCACACATGTTTCTACAACCTTTGCATCCAAGGGACATTCCCTTAGAGCATGTTTCTTTCTACACTTTGAGCAAAAGATAGCTAAAGCTTCAGCTTCTGCTTGTTGTTTATTATGGATCTTAAGAGTGTCTAGTTGTTCACTAAGACTTCCTAAGATATCAGTTTTGAATTCATCAAGCATATTGCCTATCTCAGCCCTACTTACTGATCCAGTTGCAGATTTGTTTGCTCTGAGGAGAGAAGGATCTCTAGGCCCTTTTTGAGTTTTAGATTTCCCCCGTGAGAGATGAACACATAGCTCTGCTATATCATGAAGTGGAAGTTGAGATATGTCTCCTTTTCCCATCATGTTCAAAATATCTATCCATTCATCTCTAATGTCTTTTAATAGAAGGGCTTTCAGAGTTTCCTCATCTAAGTTACTCATTTTTGCTCTTTTCAGGTTATATTGAAATCTTTCAAGTAAATCCTCCAAATTTTCATCTTCCTTTTGCACCATCTTGAATACCTCATCCTTGTGATTGGTGGGCATACAATAGTCCAGGTACCTATCCAAAAATGTTTGTTTCATATCATTCCAAGTACTAATGGATTGAGTGAGTAATCCCATGAACCATTTCAAGGCTGCCCCTTTCAATGTTGAAGGGAACAGTTTGAGTTTTTGAGCGTCTTCCAGATAATCATAAGTTCGACACACAACCTCAAACTCAAATAGAAATGTTTCAGGGTCCTCATTTCTTAATCCATGAAAGTTTGGGAGGACAGATGGCGAAATGTTTTTCATTGTGGCTCGGGAGTCATCATCGACTATAGGAAATCCAAATGAATTGTCTCCATTCCTATTTCCTCCAATGTTACCTCTACCTCCTCCATTATTTCTTCCTCCACCTCTACCTCTACCTCTACCAAGTCCGGTTGCTCCTTCTTCTGCCATGGTAGTTTCTTCAGAGACTTCAGAGTTCTCTAGTTCCTCTACCAAGGGTGAGTGAGGAGGAATTTCTCCCTCTTCCTCAGGTGATTCTACTTCTTCAATTACAATCTGTCTCCCTGTAGAAGGAAGGAAAGGATCTCTTTCTAATTCGGATTCAATAGATGGTGTGGGAGAGTCAACTACTGCTTCTTGAATTCCAGGAATCCTAGAGCTAGGAGTATGAGTTGGAGATGATGGAGGTGTCTCTTGCCTATTTCTTGAAGTAGATGGAGTTGTGAAAATCGAACTCTTGGCTCTAGCTAAAAACCTTCCCCTAGAATCTCTTGCTCTATGCATGTCATTTTTATTTTTCTTCAAGTCAGGGTAATAATTCTTTTTCTGATCTTCCAGATCACTCTAGGTGCAAGAAGAGAGCATACTCAAGAAACTATTAAACCAATAACTTTCTCTTTTCTGATCCTCCAGATCACACTAGGTGCAAGAGGAGAGCATACTTTGAGAGGTTATTAATTTTCCTTCCTTGAAATTTTCTTGTTTTTATATTTTTTTTTAGAAATTGGCTACCTAATTTCACTTCCCCGGAAACGGCGCCAAAAATGTTTGGTCAATTTAGTGATGTCTAAATTGCAACTTTTAAATGTCAACCCGGGGCTCGTAAGCTGATGAAGTGAGGTGTACTGTATGTACTGAGGCAACTACTTCTTAAGCTTTTGTCGTTTTTAACTTTTTAAGATTTGTTTTCAAGTATATCTCTCCTAATGTGATGTGACGAAATAAAGTGAGTGAAGTGTGTGAGATTGTGATGTGCTTTTTAAAACTCAAAGTAAAGTGAGTGAAGTGTGTGAGATGGTGATGTGCTTTTTACAACTTAAAAGTACTCTACAAGAAAGCTTGAAATGAAATCAATGCTTAAAGGAAAGTAAAGGCATCAAATAAAAGACTAATGACATTGGCCCAGTGCCTGTGCTGCTGCAAGGAAATGAAAACGAAATCTATGACAAATAACAACTAAGAAATGTGAAACTAAAGTAAATCTATCTAAAAGAAAGACTAGTCACAAATACTTTAACTTCTTCTTAACCTCTTGCCTTTTTAACTGAATATATCATGTGATAAACAATTAAAAACAAGTCAAGCAATTGTGAGTTCTTGAATAACTAAATCAAGCTGCGCTAAGTGATATTTTGGTCCTCAATAAAGATATTAAGTTATGAAGAAGAGACCATCAATAGATAAACAATTTGATGTCTACAAACAGAAAGCAAATATGCAAATTGACTAAGTGATAATGAGGAAATAAAGGCTGCAAAGCAAAGAAGGTCAACAACATAGACAAGATGATCACAAGTGTCACTAGTTATGAAAAAGAAAAGAAAGAAATTGTCCTGGGCACGCCTAAGAAACCTCCATAACGCACTGATCAGTCATGAAAAAGTACAGAAATGTAAACAAGCAGAATTTGAAATGTATGTACAGCTATCAAAACTCAACAATCAAAGGTAGTATATACATAAAATAAGAAAACGAAATGCAGGAAATTAAAAGTACTGTACAGGCCTTTAGTAAACAGGGGCCCTCTGCCTACTCCAGCCATTTCAAAGATCAATCACACACGTAAATGATAACAGTCTTCTCATATATTATGCATGAAATAGAAAAAAACAGTGGGAGTTCAAGAGTATAACAGCACTAACAACTAACTTGTCCAGGTTCAAAAATGCTTTATTTATAACTGAAGAAGCCGAACTAACTTAACGAAATTAAGTAATTCGAACAGCTGAATAAAAACACGTAGTCTTGCTACGTCCTCGGATTTAGGCAACGGTCATTGTGGGCATTCAATCCGCTGTTGGATTATGTTTCCCACTACCTTCATAACTGAGGACGATGCCACCTGTTCTTTACGTGCTCTAAAACAGAACACGCAGAGTCGTGCCACCGCCAATGACCTCCGTTGACCGCGGGCTTGGATGATCTGTAGGGACACACACCATGTCCTTGGTTCCACGAACTTTCCCATGTGGCTCTTCTTCCCGGAGGACACCTAGAACATAGCATTTAATAAAACAGCTGCGGAATCTAGTGTTGGCTGCGGAAACCGGGATCAGCTGCGGAAAACCCTGTATGAGCTGCGGAAAGCAGCTCCTTGAACCAAAATTCTAAACCAAACACAGTCATTAGCATAATTAGAAAACCATGTAAAAAGTCCTAAAATACAATGATTTGAGCAATTTGATGGAGGGAATGAGTGGCAAAATAAGGAAATGAATAGGAAAAAGAGGCTGGGAGGATGTGTAAAGAAGTGTAGGTTTGAGGCTCAACATTACTAAATAGTTATTACTCTTCATACTTTAACAATAACTTACTAAATAATTATTACTCTTCATACTTTAACAATAACTTATCGTAAGTATTAAACCTACTCTCCAAACCTGGTTGTTGGCAGGGGCAATCGATTCCAGTGGCCTGGGACAACTGGATTGTCGTGAACAATAACCCTAAATCCCACTGTCTCCCTCTCCTCACCTGTTGGTCAATCTGGCTGACCAGGAACGGAATTATATTCAAGGATACAGAGGCCCGATGCCACATGCTACAGCAAAAATTGTTGTTGCCTACCATGAGATCCCAGATGAAACACACACTCCTACAAATTGCACGTGCACCACTGAGGTGATTGATCACACCATACCATGGGCATATTTCGATGGCGCCGCTCAAGCTCAGGGATGTGGGGGTGGAATTATTCTACATCTATCTTAACATCATCATTTCAAAATTCAACTGGGCTTGGGAGAGGGAACAAACAATTATGCTGAACCGATCACCCTGAGGCACCTTCTGCATTTTGCACTAGCACACTCTTGCAATAATTTACAGAACTTTGGTGACTCCAAAATCATCATAAATTAGTTCAATAACATCAATAACGGCCATGTCCATTCACTTATAAACATCTTGGATGAAATTTTGGATTTCAAGACTCAATTTAATTTTGTTACTTGTCAACACATTTACAGGGAACGCAATGAGGTTGTTGACAAACTTTCCAAGGAGGCTATGACACATCCTAGAGGCCTGTGGATGATACAGGAACAGATTGGTGTATAATAATATCAATACTATCACCGGCCCTACATTGATAAGGCATATACTAGGGCGGATAGGCCCTAAATTTTTGTATATATTTTCAACTAATGCACAGTTTTACTTCATGTATATATTTATGATTATATCTTTGTTCTCTAGACACATCAATCATACCTTGCATGGTGAATATGTACAGCTCTTTTTGGAAATGGCCTCGGCCATAACTTATTATTTTTTAACACTACCTAAATGGCTATAGCCAACAATTATGCATATGTCAACGACATCTACTATATGTAATTTTTCAAATTAATGGAAAGTTACGATTTTTTCTTGGGAAAAAAAAAAACAATAACCTATTGTACTGTTAAAACCAAGCATTGACCTTCATACTTCACCAATAAAGTTTAAACTAAAATTTATAGGAAAATATAGCATTAACTTTCCTACTTCACCATTATAATTAAAATATCACTATGGGAATAACATGTGACGGGATAGATTTAATATATATTGCAACATAAACAAATAATTTTCTATTTCAATGACAACTATAGGTAGATGGGAACATGTGACAAGGAACTTGAAGGAAAAACACCACTAACTGAACTAAGTAATCGGCAGATATTGGCACTAAATAGTTGAACCTAACATTGTAATCATATAACTTACATGCTCTGTCAGAAGTAAATTAAATAATAAAAGGTAGCCTTCCTAAGTGACTTATTTAGTGGAGAGGATATTTTGATTGCAGAGAGAATGAGCGATCTCAATCAATAGATCTTTGAGTTGGGAAACATTGAATTACCCACCTAGGCCTGGGGATAGAGCCTTCGACCTTCTTAATAACTTGAGTGGGCATGGCTTCCTTTTGCTTAAAATGGGAGTCAGTCAAATATCAACAACTTTTTTTAAGCTCTATTATGCAATACATCTTACATTACCCAGAACTAGTGGTAACAGTCAAATTTCCAAAATTATGTCTAATCAGCAACCCATAACATGAAGAAGGAGCAATCACGTTTTGTTGCATGAGATTCATTCTCTCTCTCATGCCACCTCACCATATGCAATTCAATTCCTCCCTCTCCAACACTTGCATACAATAATTGTCTTGGTTGTACTGTGCTTTATGTGTGTTTGTGTAATGTGTTTTGCTTTGATTTTTTTCATGCAGGTCTGGAGCTATTCTGGGCTTTAATTGGTTTCAAAACGAGGATGGAGTGTTACGCTGGTGGGAACAGAAAGGAGGTTATCTAGAGTGCCAGGGGAGGGGAGGAGTTTTGAATTGACGACCTGCTAGACTTTTCTAGCAAATATATTGGCGCAACGATAGGTGGTGCTTGTGGAATTCATGGGGAGAAAGGTCGACTGAAGTCGGCATTCTCCAAACACAACTTCAGTGACTCGTCTATCATGGAGACTGAAGCGACTGCCACTTGCGATAAGGTCTCATGCCTGGTGTTTAACATGGTCGAAGTGGAGGTGCATGCATGTTTTCAAGCGAGCTCGACATGCTAGTACATCTATAAGTCTTCTTGTTGCATTAAGTCTCTAGGTATTCACGTTGTAATTGCTCCAGTTGCCATATTTCTCATGTTACTTAGTGTCTGTGTTGATTGTGTCTAAACTCACGAGGCGATGCCTTAGAGGAATTGGAATGGTTGTTGACCTTCGTTGTTGATGACTCACTCGGTGTGGTGCCAAAGTTCGTTGTCCAGCGGAATAACATATGTATTGTGAATTGGATCAGAGTAGATTACATACATTTAATGGCTTCAATTCGGCTAAAGGATTACAGACAATTCACTTTCCCAAGATGTCGTAACTGTCACATCCAGTCCTTTCCAAGCTGCAAGAATGGACAATAGGGATAATACATCAACAATGGCAGGGTTGAGAATGGAAGTGAGTCTGTGAACAACAAAGAAGTTGTCGTAATAGAGACCAAGGACCAAGAATGAAATGGTTGTATTGTCAACCAAGAAGGAAACGACTGCATTATCAACCATCATTACATCATCATCCTTGGTTGTCCGACACAATTTTGGTAACAATAAGCCTCCACGTGTCGATTTTTAATTATATGAAGGAGGAGGAAATTGAAGTCATGTGATTGGTTGGGGTGAACAGTGTCTACTCACCCCAAGCCTGCAAAGAAAACGCATTTCGGCATAAAGATAGTATAAGGTTAACAAGTTGACAAGATAAAATATTTTATAAAAGTAAGCATAAGTTCACTATTTTAACAATTAATTATGAAATAGATTAATGATAGAGTAGTAGAATTTGATTTTGTTCAAATACAAAGGGGAGGAGGGAAACGCAATAAACAAGTTATTGTAAGTTTCTATTTTATATATATATATATATATATATATAATATATATATATATATATATATATATATATATATATATATAGTGTGTGTGTGTGTGTGTGTGGTGTGTGTGTGTGTGTGAACATATTATATTAAAAAAGATCATATTCATATTCCACTGGAATTTTGTTCCTTCTAATAATTCTCTTATCATCATTTATATTTTTACATCAAAGACAAAGTCTATCAATATTTCCCTTGTGAATAATAGAATTATCAACACTAAGTAACTACTTGATAATACTTTAGAGTGACTTGTATTAAAGTTATTTAAGGACATAATATTATGTTTATTACTCTAAAAAATTTAATTATCGACATAGTAAATTTGTGTCTATCATGAGTATTATTTTCTTTTGTGTATTTGGAAAAATCGATAACTAATGCAAGATTACTCACATGAAACAAGGTTGATTTCGTCTATTACCACTATAACCTCTAGGCATACGCATGTGGCCCCACACATGACACAAGGCTAGTTAAGGTTTGAACCAATGACATTACAAGAGTATCATAATAGTGCATTCCATTTCCAATTGATCTAAACCTTTGGGTCTATGTTGAGTATAGATTAATATAAGAGGTTCGAACTATTTTAAAGTTTACAGGAAAAAATATGTCATAAGTCTAGTCGTGTCATTTAGCAATCAAAATTAAATTATTGTGAATTATAATGTGATGCATTAGTATCGTTGTTATGAGCAACAATAAGAAACAAGCAAAGGTTATGGGCATCAATGAGAAACAAGTAGAGGTTATGGCCAGCAAGGAGAAATATCTTTCAGGACAAAAGGAGGAGGATGCATGAGTTTCCATCAATACCAAAGGGGGAGATTGTTGGCAATATTTTCATTGATGGCAAAGAAGCAACGGGCAAAGGAAAAGCATATGAACAGTAAGGGACAAAGGAGAAAAAAATACCTTGATGGCATGTTGATGTATTGATGCTTGGATAAGGTTGCAGGGATTGTTTAATGAAGAATTTGTGATGTGAAATTTTTTCTTAAGCTTAACTGTTGTGATGCAAAGGCAAGGCTCCAAGGCAAAGGAAAAAATGTTGTAAATATTGTTGTGATGCATTAATGATAAATATTGTTATTTGATGTTGGCATTAGTTTGATGCATTTAATCATTACATATGGCTAAAATTAATATTGGGTGGATTATTTATTTTTGTGTTCCAATATTCAAGATATGAAGAGTTTGGAAACGAATGAGTGGAAGGCAAAGAGTCAAGCCTATTCACTTCATATTCCTATGGGGGATACAAACATCCAACAAACAATTTATATATTATTGTGATTTTGGAAGAAAATAATAGGTTGTGTAAGTAACTAGAAGAGGACTTTGCCTACATGAAGAACTCAGCAAAGGCAACCACAAATAGTAATAAAGTAGTGTTAAAAATACCTACAGAAGAAAAGGCCAACAATATGATTTGTAAAGCAGCAAATAAAAACAAGCAACAACATCAGGAGCCAAAGAATAAGATGAAGAAATGGACATTTCCCCTTGAATATAAGTTGAGAAAATTTGGAAGATCTCAAAGGAGATTCTTTGCTCCTTTTACAAATATGAAGTGTTTTTCTTGCCATGAACCTAGACACATTGCAGTAGCATGTAAGACAAGAAAATCAAGTTTATCAGGAAAAGGTGCAACAAATGAGATGATTGTCTCAAGAAAGCAAGTAGATAAGACATTCATTTATCAGGCACACAAAACATTTCCATGGTTACTATTATTTGTGGAATGAATTTGGAAATAAATTTGTTGAATGTAAACTATATGCAAAAGGGGCACAAAAAGCCACACGCCAGCTCAACCATACCTTTGTCAAATAAGGTGTTATTTGTATCACAACCTTGGACACAGAGCCAATGACTACAAGTTGCCATATACCCTAAAGAATCCTAAACAGATTATGGAGAAAAATCAAACCAGACCAAACTTTGAATCACAAAGAAATGCAGATACTAGAAAATAACCTTCCAAAGTAAAGAAGAGGAAGAAAAATGAACATCCTATGATCTCAATAACATAATGAATCTGTCATGATCTCAGGGGGAGTTGCTCATGAAGCAATGAACAGTCTTGTCAACATCCATGTTAGAGCAGTGGTACCTCATGGGAAGACAATTTTCCTTAAAGACATGATTGGCCAATAAATGTGATTCACAAGCTCTATGGGTTGTGTATAGGATGTCATGAGATTGTTATGCAAAGAAGTAGGAAAATACAAAAGGAAGGAAAAGCATATAAACATCAGTTATTTTGAGCGTATAAAAGTGGAAGGAGCTACTGAACCTCCAATATTTTCTTTGCATATCTGACTTAAGGTTTTAAGTGGACATCACGGTTACCAAATTCTTCACTTTTAAAATATGGAACCACTATGTTGTGAAGCATTCCATGCTAACCCACATTGTACTAAGTAGCAGAAGATGTAATTTTTTCATGATACACTCTAACAAGTTCCCATTAAACAAAATATGATTAGGTTACAGTACCAGATATGGTAGATTGAGCATAGAGAAGATGATTGTCAATGGAATGGCTTAAGGTGAGAAACAAGAGTCCCAGGACTTGGCCTTGGACAAATTTGTTGACAAAATGCAAATGTTAGCACACTAGAAATAGTTTCAAAATATTCTTACACTAGTAAACAATCAATCCATATGCAGTACAAAAACATTTTTGTGAGAGAGCCTGTTGATGATTGTACAATATTGCAATAGGAGATTGTGGATAACAGTGAAAATGGGATTTTTTCATACACAAAAATCCTACCGGAGGAAGCGATAACTCCAATGAGTTGTCAATATGACAGAAAAAAAACAATCATCCACACAGAAATTGAAGGAAAATATTAGAAGCAGCACATGCTACTGATGAGTCGGCTACAGTGTAAAATGACATGTTCGAAGGCAGAGGAATTGTGTGTATTGAAAATACTGAAGGACAGACAAAAAATATGCTACTCCAAAAGACAGTGTCTATGAAAAAATAATAAAAAATCAAGGTTCTCAAGCAAACAGATAAGAGCAAGGAAAGTTGCAGATGACACTGTAGTAGCTCAAAAAGAAATTCTAGATCTAAACATTATAGGAGGCGTTGCTACAGGAAATGATCTAGATGAGCACAATAGCAAATCAAAATGGTCGGGGCAGAAAATGAGAGGTAGTAAAGTTTCTTGTAATATTATGAAAGATTCTCAAGAATTTTTGGAAGACAGAGAAAATTCTTATGTTCCAAGCATAGAAACTCTCTTTGCAGAACGAGTAATTCCTCTAAATAATTTAGGTGGGAAAACCAGCAGTCAAGCCAGATGCCACAAAAGAAAAACATTGACTTCATCAAAGCTTTTAGAATGTGGTAATTCAAATAGAGATGGTAATAAATGAACGTGGATTCATGATGCATTTACATTTTTGTGAATTTGTACAACCAAAATCGCATGTAGCAGGTTGGTTGGAGCGTTACTCTGTTATTTTTTTCAATGAGTGTTCCAAAATGGGTATTGTATGCTATCTTACAGAACTTATGCAACATGAGTGAGAAATTGATCCAAGTTGAAGTAGAGTAGGCATGATGACATGCGTCACATAACTACATAGAGAAAGGACGTTAATAAGATGCAAGAGCAAAGGGATATGATGGACGTTACAAACTGAAAAGGAAAACTTATATAATTTTTATACCAAGTGTGTGTCACAGACATCAAGTTAGGCCAAGAAATAGTTGCGCCGTAATGATAAAGCTAGTTCCAAAATGATAGAGACACCTTGAATTACAGGGTAACGTTATATTATATCATGGCCATATTGTTGCAGTGATTAGTTCAATTCAATGCGATGATTAAATAAATATTGGCAGCGTTCGTAAATGATTGGCAATGTTATATATTATGTGGTAGTGGCAAGAATTATGTTGTGGCAGTGTTGGCATATATAATTATATATTGGCATGTTGAAAGGAAGATATGGTGTCAGGCGAACAAAATTTTAACACACACACAAAATATATCGCAGGGAAAAATTTGGAGAGCGTTACATTTTCACTGGGAAGGTTATTCCTGTTAGGCCCATATACTACTAGTGTAATCCCTTATTGTTATTAGTACAACCCCCTTATTATATTGTTGTACCCATGTAGTCCCCATATTGTTACTATTGTGCCCCATAGAAGCCCACTATTGTTATTATTGTCCCCTTACATTATTATTGTTATGTCGGCTTTGATTATATGATGACCCCTTAGACTCCTATATATAGAAAGGAGGTCTTTGTTGGCATTATGTTTCTGGTATGGTTATATGTTACAGATGTTGTACTTGATGGCAACACCCATGGCATGGCTCTCAATATGATGAGAATTAAGAAGTTCGCAGGAGAAAAGTTCACGGAATTTTATGCAGAGAAAAGTTTATTTCATGTGGGAAAACTTACCTTTGGTCCATGGTAGTTAGTCCTTGGAATTTGAACCTATGGTTTTTGGACCATGGCATCTCGACAGACGTGTTGATCCCTAGTATTGAGTTGATGGTATTGGTTGTTATGGTTTTGGCCCGTGGTATTGGTCCATGATTTGAGGAAGAGCTTGCCTATATAAAGCAAAGGAGATCATTTGGCTTGTGTATGCTTTTGGGTTGAATATCTTAAGATCTGAAATATTAGGTTATTGTTTCAAAAGCTCGATCTATATGAAAGTGAAGTGGAAAGCAAATCTGTGAAGGGTGATCTCTCGAGCGCTGCAGCTGTGGAAGTGCGGAAGCGCCGCAGGAGACGCCACAGAAGGCGCCGCAGGAGACGCCACAGGAGGCGCCGCGGGAGACGCCACAGGAGGCGCCACAGGAGACGCCACAGGAGGCGCCACAGGAGGCGCCGCAAGAGACGCCGCAGGAGGCGCCGCAGGAGACGCCACAGGAGGCGCCGCAGGAGATGCCACA
>APFE031579607.1:72799-118538 GCA_000404065.3 Pinus taeda | reverse complement strand
TTGTTCATCAACATTACACATTAAATAAAATACATGGTTTTAGGGAAGTTAGAACAGCATCCTAAGAAATAGAAACTAATTCCTATCCTGAGGCTACATGAACCGACTCTACCTATTCTATGATATTCTCCATTATCTTCACACTCCCCCTTAATGGAGAATGGGTTCACATATATGCCTAACATCTCCCTAAACATTTGAAATTTTACTTTTCCAAGGGGCTTAGAGAAAATGTCCGCAACATTATCACATGTATTACAATATTCCAGATGAATTTCTTTAGATTTCACTTTCTCCCTAACAAAATTGAATTGAGTATCAATATGTTTATTGTTTTTGTGAAACACCGGATTGTTGGCTAGCTTGATTGAACTTTGATTGTCGCATCTGATTGTTGTTGCGACTGTCTATTCTTCCCCAACATCCTGGAGAAGTCTTCGTAACCAAACCACCTTGCATGTTGCTACACACATGGCTTGATACTCTACTTTTGCTGAGGACAAGGAGACTGTGTTTTGCTTCTTGTTGATCCAAGTGATCACCCTGGATCCAAGACTGAATGCATAACCTGTTATAGATCTGTGATCATCTACATTTCCTGCCCAATCTGAATCTGCAAGTCCTACCAATCTAACATCAGAAGAGTCAGTGTAAATAATTCCATAATCTACAGTACCTTGTAGATACCTCAAAACATTCTTCGTTGCATTCCAATGGCTTTCAAGTGGCTTAGACATAAATTGGCTTAACATGTTGACTGCATAAGCCAAATCAGGGCTAGTGGTGGTTAGGTAGATCAGACTCCCAACCAGCTGTCTGTAAAGTTTTGGAAATAATACTGAGAGGGGGGTTGAATCAATATTATCAGGTCAATTATTTTTCATTTCACAATCAGATTTGTAAGCGCTACTTCAGTTAGTAAAAACCGCGTATGTACGCAATTGTAGTTAAGGAAACTAGCGTATAACCAGCAGACTTGTAATTTAAATTATTCTTCAGATGTTGATCATTAATTTGTGCATCAAACCACATAAACAGTAACCAGGAATAGTAAAACAGAACAGGCAGTCACACATAATAACACAATATATAAGGTGGAAACCCAATGTGGGTGAAAACCATCGGCTGCAATTCATCTCTATCTTCTTTTAATTAGAAACTTCTTCTTACAATGTATCTGTACTGGTGCAGTCTTATACCAGTACGCAGGCTACAACCTTCTCTCGTTCTTCAGCTTCTCTTGAAAGGGAGCTACAACCCCCTTAGCTCTTGTACTAGCTGAGGTACTAGTACGTACGTGCTGACCTATAGAAGGCTACAACCTTCTCTTCTTCCAGGGACCACGCTTCATAAATTTTCATACTGGATCCATGAATAACGTCAATCAAACATCAAGTATATCTGTATCAACCAATCTCCTTTGCTTCTAACAAAACTGAATCAAAACAATTACTTCTCTGAATGTTGTAACCAAAATACATTAACAGTAACCATAAACCAATCCTGAACCCAAAACACTGCAGCAATACAAAAGTAGCTAAAACATATTTTATGAGACGTATGCTACTTCAATATGAGGAACCTACATGCATACGCTTCTATATTAAGGAAAACCAGCGTATACGCTTCTTTGAATTACAATACCAGCGTGTATACGCACCTCTGTTGTGCTGAACCTGCGTACAGATCTATAAAAGACAATTTTTCCTTTTCAAATATTCAAACATCAGCTATACCTATATTATCAGATTTATAGATCAAAACATGCGCCAAATATAACAGATCCAAATCACACAAAGATACTACTGTTCAAGCCTTAAGATATTGACCCATCAATAGAACTTATCCTTCTTCTAGTGCTCAGGTTCCTCCTTGGTTCAGATCCAACTATGCACCATAACCCAATTCTAGATCTTGTTCTTCTTAAGATATTTAATTCTTAAGTGAAGTCCTTTGCCAAATGATCTCCTTCCCCTTTTATAGCCTTAGGCCTTACTCAATACCATGGTCCAAAACCATAGAGAATCAATACCATGGACCCAATACCTGGGTTCAACACTTCAAATGAAATACCATGGTCCAACACCATAGGTCCAAATACCAAGGGCTAAATATCATGGACCAAAAATAAATTTTCCCACATGACGCGCTTTTCTTTTGCATGAAAGTTCATGCATACGTATACGCGCCTTTTGATCGTCTGACTCGCGTGTATACACGACTTGGTTAAGAGGAACCTGTGTATATCTCTTTTTCTTTCAGTCTGAGAGCCTGAACAGTGATCTATCATTTGATGAGTTGCCATCAAGGACAACACCCGTGTCATAGCGCCAAACCTCTGTCATAATGCCAACATAAAGTGTTGCATCCGCCACTTTTGAGCCATCCTCACACTGCAATTTGATGTTCTGCTACAATGGTACTAGTGCAGACTTACACTGATACATTCTAAACTTTTCTAACAGGCTTTTGACATACTTTGCTTGACACATAAATGTTTGACCTGAATCTCTTCAAATCTCGAGACCTAAACAGTATCTGAGTTCACCGAGATGCCTCATGTCAAACATCTGTCACATTTGTTGCTTGATTTCATCAATTAGATATATAGCATTACTTGTAATTATCAAATCATCTACATATAATGAAATCAGCACTACGCACCCTTGTTCATCTTTCATGGTGTAAAGATTAAGGTCATTCTTACTTCTATTGTAGCCAGCTTGTAGAAAAAATGAATCAATTTTTTCATATCACGACCTGGGAGCTTGTTTTATCCATAGAGTGCTTTCTTCAACCTATAGACTAAATGTTCTTTTCCGTTCTGGACAAACCCTTCTGGTTGCTCTAAATATACCTCTTCTTTCATTTCTCCATTCACAAATGCAGATTTTACATCTAGTTGGTGCATCATCCAATGTTTCTTGGTAGCTAAAGCAATTAAAACGTTGATGGTATTCAATTTAGCTATAGCGGCGAAGGTTTCTTCATAATCTATCCCTTCTTTTTGTGTGTACCCCTTTGCAACCAACCTAGCTTTCAGTTTTTCTATAGTTCCATCTGTATTAATTTTCGATTTATATAACCATTTGCAACCTATGACCTTTTTTCCTTTAGGGAGTTCTACCAATTCCAAAGTGTTGTTTCTGATTATTGAATTGTATTCCTGTTCCATGGCTATTTTCCATTCATTATTTTCATTTGCTTCTTTATAACTAGACGGTTCAACCACATTCATCATACTAGTTATAAAAGCATTTTCCCTATATCTTGCAGGCATTTGAGCTTTCCTACCTAATCTCCTGAGTGGTGGGGTGGTGGTTTCAAACCTTATTTCTTGTTGTTGTTGTTGTTGTTGATGATGTTGTTGATGATGTTGTTGTTGACGTTGTTGTTGTTACTGTTGTTGTTGTTGTTGTTCATCCTCTGCCTTTGTTTGCTACTGACCCTGATTGTTCTCTGCATCTTCTTCTTCCTCAAAGTACAAGATGTCCTATCCATCATAGTGCTCATCAGTTTCTTCATTATCCTGCTCATGAAATTTAACATCTCTACTAACAAATATCTTGTGAGTAGAGGAATTAAATAATCTGTATGCTTTATATGACGAACTATACCCTATAAAAGTACATCTTATGGCTTTTGAGTCTAATTTCTTTCTATCGTCCTTTGGTATGTGGGAAAATGCTTTACATCCAAATATTCTTAAGTGTTTTACTACAGGTTTATATCCATATAAAGCTTCAAAAGGAGTTTTAAACTCAAGACTTCTTGTAGGACTCTTATTTTTCAAATAAACCACGGTATTCACTGCTTCAACCCAAAAACCATTTGAAATATTCTTACCTTTCAGCACACTTCTAGCACATTCCACCAGAGTTCTGTTTTTCCTTTTTGTTACTCCATTCTGCTGTGGAGTATGGGGTACTTTAAACTGCTACGAAATTCCATGATCTTTACAATATCTAATCAGCTCATCTTTCCTGTATTCTCCACCTTGATTAGAACGGAGAATTTTTATCTGTTTCCCTGTTTGTCTTTCAATCATATTTTTAAACTAATTAAAGTATTCAAATGTATGACTCTTCTTACTTGAGAAATACACCCAAGAAAACTTCATACAGTCATCAATAAACAGTAGTAAATATACTGCACCTCCTAATGATTTTGTTTGCATGGGACCACAAAGGTCTGTGTGCACTAACTCTAGTATATCCCTCTATTTCTTTTGTACTCTAACAGGGAATTCTTCTCTATGCATTTTTCCTAAATTACATGCATCGCAATCATTATGTACTTGCTTTAGCATAGGAAGACCTCTTACCATTTCTTTCCTCTGTAATAACAGCAAATCATTGTAATTAATGTGGCTAAATCTCTGGTGCCAAAGCTCCTCTGTAGTCAGGCTCGCTATTGTCAATGCTCGAATTGGTGCAGGTGTCACATCCAACTTGTACAGTCCTCCTGTTTGGATTCATGTAGCAATTGTCTTCATTCCATCTAGCAAATCCTTAATGTAACAATTAGATTTTAGAAATTCAACTTTCAAATCTTGATCTGTAATCATTGACATAGAAATCAAGTTCTTAGTTATGCTAGGCACATACATTACATTATAAATTTGTTTGAAATTACCATCAGGTAGAATAACATAAACTTTCCCACATCGTTTGATTTGATGACTTCTATCATCACCTAGGTAAATCTGTGCGCCTTTGTTGATTTCTTTAAAATCCTCCAACTAGTGCTTGTTCCTTGTCATGTGTGTTGACGCTCCTGAATCTACATACCAGGTGTCTACATCAACATTTTCATCACGATCTGCCATAAACAATCTTAAATTCTTCACCTGATCACCATTCGCGAGATGACCTGCATGTCTTTTCAGCTTCTGTTGTTCTTCATGATATTTCTTTTTCCTACACTTCTTGGCAATATGACCCAATTTTCCACAATAAAAACATTTTGTTTCAAAGTAGTTCTTATTCAGGTGCATATCTTGAGTCAGATTTGGCCATTTCTGTGAACTTGCTCCATTTTTCTATTATGGACCTCCTTTCCCTTTGTAGAAGTTTTTCCTCGCCGCCAATGCAAGATCAGCACTTTGGGGCTTCAGAGTCGATCTCCTCTCTTCTTCCTGCATCATTATACTTGTTAGCTCTTCAAAATGCGAAATCTTTTCTCTAGCATTGATCCCAGTAATGAACATCTGATAATCATCAGTGACACCATTCATTGTAATGGTCATGAGATCCATATCATCCATTGTATGACCAATATTTGTAATTTGGTTTTCAGATCCTTGATCCTTGTTATGAATGAAGCAATTGTTTCATTCTCCTCCATCTTCATGGATAGAATCTTACTCTTGAGAAATAGAAGATGATTTGAATTTATGATCTCATACAATTCCTTCATAATTCCCCAGATCCCTTTAGTTGACTTACCTTCTCTGATGTGCGGTATAATACAGTCTTTCACTGACATCTTTAACATTGTCCTTGCTTTGCTTTCTCATTTCTCCCAATCTAGGACTGTTGTTGATCCTGCTGCGGGCCTCAACTCATCCCCATTCACAATCGTCCAAGCACTCTGCGCTTCTAGCAGAGTCTGCATCTTAAACTTCCAATTTGCATAATTGGAACCATCGAGCTTGTTATGCTCGTTTATGCATGATTCAAAAATATTGTTATTCATCTTGGCGATTTAGAAAGAAAAAAAAATCAATAGGTAAAAGATGTTAAATTTACCCCAGATCTATGACAGAGACAGATCACTGTTGTTCGACCTCGCAACACACGTGCAAATCACCGTGGCTTTCTTCTTAACCTCCAGGCAACCTCTTGTTGTCAACTATAGCCTTGTTCTTAGCTTCCCCACCCAGCTTCTCTGACAGCTACAACCTTGTTCTTGGCTCCCTCATGCAGTTTTTTTGATTTACACGATCATCGTAGATATATGCCCAATATCCAAGACAGTCGCAAATATCCATCAATTTTCTGAGACGTCATCGCAGATATATGCCCAATATCTGAGACTGTCGTAGTTTTACGTAAATTTTCTGAGACCGTCGCAGTTGTACACTGAAAAACTGCGACGATCGAAAAATAAAAATTCCGAGAAGTGTAATAGTGTTATCGTCGCGGCTATCCACTCAAAACCTGCGATGATTTTGGTTCAAAGAACCACCCACCAGCCAGCGTACAGGTTCCTCAGCCCTGACGCTCTGATACCATGATAAAAATGGCAATGATTGTATTAAAAAATAAAACCCACTAGTCAGCTCTACGAAAGAGAGTCTGAACTAGGAGAGTCTGGCTCTGCAAAACGCTCTACATTGTTCATCAACATTACACATTAAATAGAATACATGGTTTTAGGGAAGTTAGAATAGCATCCTAAGAAATAGAAACTAATTCCTATCTTGAGGCTACGTGAACCAACTCTACCTATTCTAGGATATTCTCCATTATCTTCAACAAGGCAGTGCTCTGTTTGTGCACAACAATTCGTGATATAGGTTCATGAGTCTACATATGAAACCTTGTTGTATTTTTGGCAAAACCATTAATTGTTGGATTTGAATTGTCTGATAGCCTGTATACCGACCACTGCAATGTTGAATGATGGGGTGTCCCAAATTCCATTGTGGGTGACCAACGAGTCCAGCGGCGAATAGTGGGTTCCTTCACGTGCACGACAGCATTGTAGCAAGCAGCTTCGGTCACCCCCAACACTCGAGCCTCAAGAGATTTGCAACAACAATCAGTTTAGTATAATCACTATGAAAAATCTTCCATAGTGATTATTGCCTTTTTTGTTCAAATACTCTATTTATGCCGCATATTTCAGAGAGGTAACAATAATATGAGATATGATTACAACAAATTGATATTGAAAGATAGATTTTTATGTCAAGATAAAGAGTGTATGGCAGTGGTTATGTATTTTGATGGGGTGGAGATTTTGTCGCCATGGAGGGCCTGCGGGGTGTTTCACCTCTGGTATAAAGTGGTGTTGAGAAACACATCAAACCTCTTCTGCCAATAGTAGCAGCAATAATTTGTAAAGGCCAGTGTCTAAAATCAAACTAGGAGGAGCAATTCTTGTATTTCAGAAGTCGAGCCTCATGATATATGTGATGTTAGTTTAACTCCAACTTTTTGTTAATACATTTAATGGAAACCTTTAATGCTTGAAGTTTTACTATTGTTGAGATTTTGTCAACTTTGATATATCTTGAGTCTGCCCTTGACTCTATATTAGTGTTTCCTTGGAGGTGGCTTAATTGGAAATATAGTGTAAAACCTTCAAATATGTTTCCCTTCTTGACTAAAAATATTGACAAGGATAACAAGGAAGAAGCAACAGTTGCAGATGATACTAATGGTGTTGGCCAAGATGTTGCAGCAGGCTTGATAAGGATGGGAATACTACCTAGAATACGTTACATTTTGGAGGTCGACCAACTAGTTGCAGCAAAAGAGCCTTGTCTATTTGTTATTATTTCTCTGGCAAGGCATTCCCCCACCTCTGTTGATGTTATTGTGAAATTTCCCTGATTACTAGATACAATATTTCAGTGCTACATAATAGATCAAGTTGACTTGAAGGTTGGGCTCATTCAAGTAAAATTTGTACGTGTTCTTAAGGTATTGTCTGAAGCAAATAGGTCAAATTGTGCATATTTTATAGAATCTGGAGTTTTTCAATCTGTTGAAAGGAACTTGTTTTTCCATTACGCTCTCAATTACTAGTTAAATATGGATCGAGAAGCTTTCAACTCTACCTGTGTTGTACTTGTAGAGGAACTTCATCTTTGGAAGGTCTGCATAGAGTATGGGTTATGTGTATCGTGTTCTCTAGATTTCTATCTAGTTCTTTGCTTTTGGCTAAGCCCCCCCATCTTTTGATAAAATTATTGATAGAGACATAATTAATGAAGTCCTAGATGTTGCAAGGGAATCATTTATTATGTTAGAGGCTCGTGCTAGGACTCTTTCAAATCTCCATTCAGTAGAGAATAGTCAAGATGAAGAATTTTCTCTTAATGGAGAGGGATTTGAAAATTGGTCATGGAATCAGGTGGTTCCAATGGTTAAAGTTGCTCTTGAGTGGTTGCACTTTAGAGAGAGTTTGTTGCTTTTGAAAACATTATGGCTGACAGACAAACATGAAAAAAAAGTTACTCCTAAGCAGGATTCTTATAGGAAAAGCTCATTGGTTGTGATATCAGTTGTTTTGCATGCCCTTTTAAGTATATTTGAAAAGATTTTACCACTTGAAGGCACAGGCTTTTTTTCAAGCGATAAAGAACAATATTATGGAAAATGGCTACCTGAATTTATTCTACAAGTGGGCCTGGAGATTGTTAAAAGCAGTCTGCTACACTTTTCAGAAATAAAATTAGAGTAGATGATATCACTCTATATGGAGAATTCTTCTTTTCTTGAATATTTATGCTTTCTAAGAAAGGAAACTAACTGTGAAACATCTTTATCAACTTTAAGTTGCTTTCATGGCATAATTCGGCTCATTACTTTGGTTGAAAATGTTATGAGCTTTGGACAAAGTAAGCTTAATAATACTTCTTTCACCGATGAGAACATTTTTGACTTAGAGAAAACACGTAAATTTGGATTAGTAGTAACATCTCAAAATGAGCTTGAATGTGCATTGAGCATGTTTATGGAGCTTCAATCTTCAGAGTGGCATTATGTGCATTCTATTGAAGTGAACGACAGAGGAGGTCTTGCTCCTAGTATAGGACTAGGCTGGGGTGTTGTTTGAGGTGGATTTTGGTCAGGAAAAGTGCTTTTAGCTCAAGCATATGCTATAGTAATAGCCACCTTACTTGAAATTTTTCCAATTGTCCTCAACAAAGATGGTTTTGACTTGAAAATCTCAGTTTACGAAGTGATGGCACAGATGCATTTACTATGAACACTATACAAAAATAAAAAATAATAATATAAAATAATATATATATATATATATATATATATATATATATATATATATATATATATATATATATAATATATATATATATCAATGTTTCTTTAACCATTGTACTAAATTCGGGTCCTAAAGATAGGCTTATTACAGAAAGAATCTTGAATATCCTACCTACGGCTCCTATTATGGAATTCCCAAGTATTTTTGTACATAAAGTCTTAAGGAAAGAAACAAAGAAAAGAACCACCATAAATATTGGAGATATTGATCAAGATAATTATGATAGCTTCATTCATGTTTTACTATTACACTTTCAAAGTCGATGGTTAAGGAAGAATAAAGAAAATCCTAAAATTGGTCAGACATTAAAAGAATCTAAGAGTTACTCTACTAGTATAAATTCTTGTAAAAATCCCCTCTTGGCATGATATGTGAAGAAAGCACAAAGATTGGAAAGACACCTGCAAGGGAGCTTTATCTAGGGATAGAATGAGCGCGTATTATACCTTGTTAGAAATATTTATCCGAGTATTACAATATTTTCACGTACAGGCCTATCATGGACCTCACAAAAATCTCGTTTATGGGGTCAAAAATAGCTCCGGAAGTTCAGGACCCGAAAAACTGCTAAAAATAGTAAATTGTGCTCTAATCAAGGAAATTGATGAAACCTGTTGGAGGTCCAGGTGGAATAGGCGGGTGGCCGCCAATATCCACTTGGATCAGTGCTGTAGGAAACAAGGATGTGTGTTGAAAATAGAAACAAGAAATGCTAAAAATAGAATCCAGAAATTCCAGTTTAATTTGTCCTTGAATTAAACTGAGAATTAAAATCGAATTTTATTCTCATAGAAACTTGTAATAGTTAACTAGAGTGATTTGACTTAG
Organism: Pinus taeda; assembly: GCA_000404065.3. Lineage (NCBI taxonomy): Eukaryota > Viridiplantae > Streptophyta > Pinopsida > Pinales > Pinaceae > Pinus > Pinus taeda. The sequence continues at coordinate 108,692 of APFE031579607.1, read as the reverse complement.
TTAACTTAGGAATTTCGAGTTGGAAGTCTTTCTGAAGTCATGTATATGTTCTCCCTATATTATAGGGGTCTAAGGTAAGTTAAGTATGAGTTGTAATTAGTTAACTCAGTTTACTGAGTTAAGTCCAGTTAAATTAGTTCCAAACTATTTGATGAACAAATAGTGAGTTAACAGTCAGTTGATGCATTAGTGTACTCAACTAGTTCTACTACAATTAACTAAAGATTCCCTCATCAGAAATTCATGCATGTCGATTCTGAGAAAGACCTAGTTGAGACTAGAGTACATGGACAGTGTACTATTTGTTGTATAATTTTCTAAGTTGTACTAATAGTGCATGCAATCAAGAATTGATCCTTGAAGGGATTGCGCATTTTTGGATGAGGGATTTCCCTTTAAATAAGGGCTAATTCTCTCAGGAATTGTGCAAAGAATTAGAAGCTTGGAGGCTTAGAAAATTGGCTAAGTATTGGCCAAAGGAAGTCATTAGGTGGAGGATAGGAAATACTTGTGTAGGTTAAGCTCAAGGTTGAGCAGAGTATATTGTATTTATCCAAATTCTTTGACCAAGGGCACAAGGAAATGGGGAGCTTGGAGAGAAGAGAAGAGGCTTGGATTTGGCTTGAGCTTGCTTGTGAGTTTGAGATTGATTTTACTGAGTGTTGGGATTGTTCTTGTGAGAACAAGCATTGTAATATCATCTTGGATTTTTTATTAATGCAATACAGATAGTGGGGTTTTGAGTTGTGCCTTTCCCCAGATATTTATTGTGTTATGTGCCATTGATTTGTCTTCCTCTTGTCGATTATTGTTTTGCTTGATCTTGATATGCTTCCGTTGTAAAGAGTAGAAGTAGATTCTTGCCTCTTGCTTTAGTACATTGCATGAGCTTGTGAATCTACAGGATTTTCTACAATGTGGATGTGGAAGACATGAGGAATCAGGAGGCCAGGAGTGGGGGGAATGGGAAGGAATTGGTAAAGTAGAGGGTTGCATGAAACACCTTGTAAATATTAAACTACAAAGCTTTGAAATATTTTTTAAAACCCTATCTCAAATTCATGGAATAGATCAAAAACTTTTCTGAAAATTCAGATAAAACAATCTAAAATATTTTCGACACCGTCTTTTCAAATCCCATGTCTTTAGCAGCTTCAAATATATTTCAATCCTCCTTTTCCCCCAAAAATAAAAGAAAACATTCGACCCTTTTACTCCTTGTTTTTTTTTTAATTTGTACTTGGAAAGTGATGGTTTAGTGTATTAAAGGCCACAGAAACACAAGAAATCATTGAGGGTATTGTATACATATTAGGAATTTGTTTGTGGAAAGATTTGTGGGACTGTTAAGCGGATAAATCATTCTTGCGGACAAGACCGATCTCCCTGGTATCAATTGATATCTAGCAACAAGAAGGACAAGCAAATCTACTTTTCTCTAAACATATTTCGATTCATTAATAAAAACTAAGAGGTGTTTTAGACCCTACCTTAAGTCCAACGCTAGTTTGTGGCAGCCTTGCTCTAACAGCTTCAAAGAATATCCTTTTAATAACCTGCAAACTCAAACAAGCACACATCAAAGAACACATGCATAGCTAATATAATAAATCATGTTCATCATAATGATCAAGGAGTCTATGAAATAAACCATTAAACACAGCTTATTGAGAAAAATAAACTTGATTGTATTAACTTTGAGAAAGAAGAACTTTACAACCTTGGTGCCTTGATGTTGTACAAGCTCTTCCCAGGGTCCAGGCAGGAATATCCTCTACTTTGACAAGCCTCACTCTCTCCCAAATGAGATTAAAAGGTATGTGATATTTCCTCTCAAAAGCTCAATTAGGAAGACTAAGTTCCAGCAGCGTATACCCTCAACAATATGCAGCTTTCAACCTTTCAAGTAACCAGCCCAAAGCTTCATTTTATATTGCAAAGGAAGGAGGTTACAAGTCCACCATTGAAGGGATAGAGTCCTTCTTCAAGGGGATGAGCTCCTCACATCAAGGGGTTAGCTCCTTAAGGAATGGGATGCATGCATCTTCAAGGAGTGAACTTGCCAGCACAAGATTCCCTCTAGAAGCTTCCAGAATTGACTCAAAGTGAGTTTTCAAGAATAAACTTGCGCCTTTTTAACTTTTACAGGGGTTCGCACCCATACATGCAGATACAGAGTGGCCAGGTGCGCAGGGAACATGACCAGTGGGTGCGGCACCGTAGGTAATGCTAAGAGAAAGTGCGAAACCAGAGTTTTAGAGATTTTTAAGGACTTTCTCTCATTTTCAAAGCTTGATATGCAGAGCTGAGGTTTAAGACTTGCAAAGGAGGTATGTATGAGTGGTGATAGACTCATATTGATTACAGAAAGTCATGGTGACAATTTTTCGTGTAACAGGGACATTTATCACAAATCATGGTTTGAGTAGAGCACCATCTCCCTCTCTAAGGGCCTATTATCTATAAATGAAGTAATAATCCAAGAGTTATAGAACAATATTGAATACAAGCAATACAAGAACTAAATGCCAAAATTTAATACCATTCCATTTCAAAAAAATGTTAGAAGACAAGAAAGTGTCCAACTGTACTCCTATAAAAACAATGATGAGAGTGGATACACTTATAAAAGTAATGTTAAAACATAAAAATATTTTTTTCAGGACATTATTTGAAGTGTAGCTAGTACAATAATATAACAAATATTACACTAAGTAGGAGTGTCGAAGTAAAGAACCTAATTATTTGTGTTTTGTCCGTTGTCCATGTTTAATATCTATCTTTCATGTCTTGTCTTTTTTGTTTAGGTCACACAGAGATGCAATTGCCTATAACATCTTGTACAATTGCAAATAAGGGGAATTTTGTAACTGATTCTCAAAAAAACATTCTTCTCTATTTATAAGAACACATCAAGCTATATGTAATGGGGATCCAGGATAGCTAAGGCGCAATATATGAGAATCCTAGAATAAAACTTGGGGACATATTGAATCTCTAGGCATAAGTTAGCATTATGAAAAACATGTGGAGATGTTTTCTCATGCCTGAGTTTATGTTATGCAAAAAGCATATGATGTTGTAACATTATGTAAATTGTTGTAATTTTGAGCAATTAATTAATATATTATATTGCCTTGTCTACAATTTTTCTGGTATGAATTACCAAATTGTTTATAATAAATTCCAACACATTTTTCAATCTATCTTTCTGGAAGAAATGTTTAGAAAATGTGCACAACATTATGCAGTTACATGATGGAATTTGCACTACAAGAATAGTAAAATCTATGGCATTGTACTAAGACGGTAACTAATTTCATTCAATTTGCCACTCGAATAAATGTGCTATTGTCAGGCTAGAAAGTATGAAATTTGATACGTTTTAGTAGGCAATGTGCTATGAGTAGTAGCATACTTCCCATCAGGAAAACATTTTCAGGCAATATCAAAACATAAATCATTAGTTTTGCACTCCTTGAAAACCATTTCTCAAGTACAAGAGTGAAAACAAGTTCCCTTTTGCATTTCATAGTCTGTATTATATAATATGACAGTACATGTACAATTCTTGTAGTTTTCTATTTAAAATTCACAAAGAAGCCAAAAGTCCAGATAGGGAAATCAATGTTAATGTAACAAGCCAAAAGCCCATTCCTTCCTTAGCTTAAATCCCATGAATAACGAAGGAATTGCATATTGAAACGTCTATAATTATAGGGAAAATTATTAACATCACTTCAAAGCTAATATGAAACATCTAGTCAAAGGAAAGCAAAAAATATAACCTGCTATAAAAGGTCCACAATCCATAACAATGGTACAAGTGTATTTTCATTCTGACAATAAAGGAAGTTTCAAAAGGTGCACAATGTGATTGATCGTTGATGGTAAAATCCAACACAAATTCAAAGTACTTGATAGTTTGCAACCAATGACAAGAAGAAATGCCTTCATAATTTAGGAATCTAACCTCATGCAATGACTGAATCCCTTTAAATTAAATATTTATCCTAAATTTGTAACAATCCTTAATACACTCTTTTAAGTACAAATTACTAACAACGTTAATTACATATCTTTGTGAATTCACTTTGAACCCTTGCCAAACCTATTATAACATACTTGGAAACCAGTAAGATACCCTTCTATGGCTTTGCATCCCCACCATATCTTAACAATGCCCCAACATGCAGTCTCAATGAAATGAGATTTTCCCATGCGTCTATAAATCTCTTATTGAAAGAAAATTACTTTAGCTGAAATATCAAATAGAAATAGATATCACTGGAATCTGTAAGAGGCTAGTACTCCCAACTACCAAGCTCATCCCACCTGAGAAACCTTTTGTAATTCTGAGAAAAATATATCTCCTCTACCATGACAGCAACATCAATCTAGATTATAGTAGTTGAGGTATGTAACTAGACAAATAATTATCTAATACTTATCTAAAAGGTTTTTTGTGACCCCGGGTCAAAGAGTAATCTTCTGATTTAATACTAAGATCTTTCAAAGAACCGATAGACTTCTTTGATTTTGATGGTCTTGAAAGCCCTTTCAAATTAGGACTTGTATGAGGAAACATGGAGCCTTTAGTGGTCATGTATGGACCTGATCTGACCTCTGACAAAGGAAAATATAGCCTTTTCCTTCTATCTGAAATAAGCTTTATGTTAGGAATTCCAGGCCTTTGTTTTGGAGTACTCTATGATCTGACCTTTGCTTTGGCAAACTCTATTGATGCGTGTAGTTGGAACTTCTAGGAGAGCTCATAAGGTTTTCATCATCTCTCATAGAAGATGTGTCTACTACACCATTACGAAAGTTGTATCTTGGTCTTTTTTACCTTAAAAACATTGTAATCACTCTTTGTTTTTGTCCTCGTCAATGGAATCTTGTTTAGTATGTATGATTTTGGAATGGGAGTAAATGGATCATATTTGATGGTACCAATATTGGTCAATTCTACATTACACTGCTTTAACTCTATATGTGAAGTTTTTTGTCCAATATCACAAATAATAAATCATTCATTTCGTTATTCATTTTTCTCCCATAAATGATGGAAAATATTTCCAACAAAAATATTTCCTCTGTAGTTTTTACTCTTAATCTTTTGGTTCATGGGCTCCACTACACCACCCCTATCATTGGATATCTCTTATTCTGAAGTGAATGGTATTGGTTTCAGAGCTGATTGAAACAAGAATATGTAAACCTCCTCTTTTTAATTAATGAAGGATGTTCATTTTTTCGTTTTGAAAAAAAAAAAAAAAACAAAAACAATGTATGGCTCGAAGAGAAGCTTTTTCTGGAATTAGTAAAAGACAATTGGAAGAATTCTGTAGACCTCACAAATAAACTTTCCAATGAACACTTTGTTGACACACCAAATATGTAAAGGTTAAGGTAAATGTGTATGGCTAGTTGGAAACTATGTTTCCTCCCTGTTGTGTTATGTGCCATGTGCACCTTCAAAATGTGTATTTCATTCTATTTTGGAATAAAATGTGCTCTTTTTTGTTTGAAAAAAGAGAAACCTCAATGAAATTTTAAATTTGTCAACTGAAAAAACATAAGAGAATCATCGAATTCAGAAACAACGGAGAACTCGTTTTAAGGAAAGTTCCAAGAACTATTGAAACTCCTCAATAAGCTAACCATAAGAAGGAGCCAAACATACATTACATTTATAAGTGAAAATTTCCCATTTAACAGACTATAGCCATCAAATCAAAAATTGTATAGATTAAATTGACTATGTTACAAGAATCAAATTTACATTATACAAATACTTTGCAACTTGCCTCAAAATGAGTTTGAATCCATGACAATGATCCAAAACAAACTTCAAATGCTTCCATAAATATTTTTTCTTGCAATCAGTTTTTCCCAAGAGGAATAACTCTATAAGAATAAGTCTCTTTGAAATCTGATTTTTTTTAGGATGTGAAAATAGAAGCATATACTTACTTCGATGCATGGGTAGGTGATTTGTAGCTGAATGTTAGTTTTGTTGTGCTAATTTCAACTTCATATTTCTAAACAAATGCTTGTCAATTGCTTCATGTGCATGGTTTCCTTATGGTGTTTGTGATTCAAAATAGGTAAATTTATGTCAATTTTTATGTGACATTCATAAGAAAAATAGCATAAAAATGAAGTTCTGAACAACAACTTGTAAATGAGCAACAAACCATCAAGAATAACACCTAACACAGTGTTTTGATAAAGGAGTTCACCCTCTTGGGCTACATCTCCTTGGTCCATCTTCCATGGCTTGGGCCTCTGTATTTGCTCAAAATGGAAAAAAATAAATAAAAAATATATAGTTTAAAATGCTCTACATCTCCTGAAACCTACTTCAATGGACTCAAAGCATCCAAAAACCCCTAAGATGATTCTCCAAGCTCCTCAATTGGACTCTAGTTGATCTAGGCTTGACCTCCTCTCCTGGTGGCCTTGAGCTTCTTTAAACTTCAACGTGGAGAATTCACATACAAAAGTGCCTCTCTGCCTTTGCAACCTATTCCATTGTGTTCAGAGCCTCTCAGTCATCTAGGAACACCTTTTTCTGCACCTCATTTGGTTAGATTTTGCCCAAGTTATGAGAGAAACAATTTTCCCTAGTAATCCTCCACTAAAACTAGAGGAACTCCAGTTAAGGCCGCCAAATCTGTAGTTAGGGTCGAATTTGGTGGAACTGCCATAAACACCGCCAAATTAATCTCGAGTTTAATTAAAGTTAAACTGGGTTAATTAAATGTTAACTCCAGATTAACGCTAAACTTGCACAGTTATGGCTAACCGTAACCCTGGCGGATTGGAGGAGTGGACACATGAAGAATTTAATGTTAACAGTCATGGTTTAACATGTTGTCCACCATTTGGATAAACCACAACCCTTTTCTGTCAGATCATTCACATGTAGCGGCTTCTGGCATGGTTTTCGCTAACAGTTCCCTGACCTGGCGTTTTCACGGTGGTGTCACATGGTGACATAAACCTTGAGGGTTATGGTTTAAGTTTTGTGTTGTCCATTGTTGGTCTTTACTGTTTGGTGTTATCATTTGATGTGGTTTGGTGTGTTCACATGGGGAGGGTTGGCCCGCCGGCTGCCCTCCTAACCGCCAACCTTAAACGCATTACATTTCAAATATAAAAGGTGTGTTATACATGTCAAGAACCAACGTATAGCGGAGATGGTTAAGAGATTTGGCTTGCCGAGGGGAGGTCACGAGATCAAACCCTGGCGCCTCCATAAAAATTTTGCTACATACGCTCATTTTCCATTCGACCTATGGGAGGGACACGTGGCGACCTCCGGGCTTGCCACATGTCACCTTCCCATTGGTTCTTCCACAACCAATTGCAAGGAGCCACATCACCAAGTTGCAAACCAATCAAACAGTGAAACTTGGTGAGTCCTCATTTGGCGTTGACCCCATTAACTTATACAGTCATCTACCCTATCATCTACCACATCAGCAGTACGAACTACTGACTGGGCAGTACCGGCAATTTTTTTTTTGGTGAAATGGTCAACAGGCTCAAACTTCCTCATACGAACTCTATTTTGAGCGAAACGAGTTGCATTGGGATAAAATCGTTGATACGAACGCGGTCATTCAGGTTTCGAGCAATTCCTGACACTTTGATTTTTGAGCAAATTTTTGCCCCTAATCCAGATTTTGATCACTCCTTCCCATTGATGGGCTTTTGGACCCAAAAAAGTTGGCTATCTGATGAGATCTGAATACTCTTCTCTTTCCCAAGTTCTATCAACTGTTTCTACTTAAAGAAATCTCCATGACAACCACTTGGGTACATTGACATGCCTTGCATTGCAAATGGTTATGTCCCTCAACCACTGTTCTCCTTTTGCTGCTGACCCAATCCAACACTTGCTAGACACTTTCTCTCTGCAAAATACCTTTTCTGTACCACATCGATCCCTCGGTTCTTGGAAAACTGATACAATCTAATAGCCTTCCCACTGAGAATCTTGGCGTCAACACATACAATGGTCTACAATGGCTGCAAATTTTTGCCGTCTCATCCACTTTTGCTTCTTTCCTCTATCATCCTCCAGTTCGACATGCTACTCATGTCATGATTTTGAGAATGAAGGCTAAGCATGAGCATCTTGCTCAAGAATAAACCTTCCAAAATCCTGTGACATCTTGTCACAAATACAACCATTAAATGGAAAAACACATTATGCAAGAAATGAAAATCGAAGACCTCTTCTTTTTCTCCTTCAAAGCAACAATTGTCACATCATGTAACATCGCCATGTACTCTTGCATCTTGGTGTACAAACCATCGACTAACACAAGTCGACAAAACATCATCGACTAAACATAAGTCGACAAAACATACTTCTTCAAGCAACTAACTTGACTTGAGATCCAAACATAAGCATGTACAACAACTTGACGATTATTTGTATAAACAACAATAATTTCACATCTCATGCAATAATCCATCAACATCTCCCTTTCATATTTGGAGATAAAATCAACTCTTCCAAGTCGATATGACATACATGTGACAATAATTGACACAAGTCAACACTCGTGCATGTATCCAAACATAATGAAACTAGCGACAATTCCATTGTTCACACACACAGAAATTCGCATGCATGTGTACAATTATTTAACTCTCCCACAAGTACAAACACAAGTACAATAAGCCCAAAACACATGTATGAGTACATAAGAGTTGAACTGACAAATTTTCTGCAATTGAAGTGAGTAACATACACCACTTTCACACACCTTCTTGACGAAAATATGCAACATCAAGAATGAATTCACATACAAATTTGTAACCACAAATTGCCTTCTTTGATGCATTTAAGTGAGTCAAACAGAACTCCACTTTCAACATCTTGCATCATACAAGTTGCAGCATACTTTCAACAGAAAAGTAATGCATTCATAAGGCAAAAAATGCATTTTTAAGGCAAAGAATTGCATCTATCAACAAAAGAAATGCAAGCCTTATTTGGATAAGAAATCAAACCACCTCTTACCAAACCATTTATATGACACTTCTTTCAGCTGCACATCATCTTGTGAATCATCTTGACCCACATCAATTATGGAATCTCCTTTTCCATTCTTGCCAAAGTCTCTATACACCTTCTTCAAATGTCATGGATGAGTTATTGGATACAAAGTCCAACATTTCTCTATGAGATGACCTTGCTTATGGCAATGAGTGCAAAATAATTGTATCTTCTTTGCAACATGGTTTCCATTGTCCAATGGACCTCTGGTTTTCTGTCTCTTATGTTTTGAAAGTTTCTTGTATGTGGCCATTTTCCTCCAACCTCTTGAAACATTATGTTTATTCAAATCACAATATGAACATGTAAATTCTCTCCATTTCTTATGTGAATATTTACCATGTTTATCATAATCAAAAGAAACTTGATTAAAGGCAGATTTATACCTTCCACATTCACCTTTGTCGCCTTCTTGAGGAGGTGAATTTGATGAGGTAGTGGCTCTCTTCTGAATACAACAATGGTTTCAATGTCCTTAGGGATTTCAACTTCCTCTTGTTTGCCCTTTCCAGTAGTTGCATGCTTATGAAAATCTTCTTGCAAAGTGGATATAAAACTTTTGCATTCCACATGAACACAAACTTCACAAGCTTGAGGTAATGAACATGTAATGAAAGTCCTTCTTGGAACACTTTCATGTGCCTCCTTGGCTTTGGACCATTCTCCATCATGTTGCCCATAACCAAGACCCAAATACCTAGGCCTTTCCTCAACGACAATTGGCTCAACTATGCCTTGTGCATATTTGCCTAACCCTCTACCTTCATAGCCCATATTCATCAATAATTTGGACCCTATACTTGGCTAGGGTTTCCTTGGCATCATAGAGTAAAATCTCCATCTCATGCATCTTTTCAAGAAGCTCTTGTTTCTCCTCCTTCATGGCCATCAACTCCTCTTGAAGTATAGTTTTCCCCTTCCTATCTTCAATCATCTCTTGCACAATATCTCTCATGATGAAAAACTCTTGAGCCATCTCTTCATCAAAGAATCTTGCTAAGGAAGAGAGATTAGAGACATCACTTGTTGAAGCTGCCATCACATAAACTTGCACACTGTTAATTCTCCTTGCACAAATCTCAAGCAATCAAAAAAATAAACGTTTGTTCTGATACCAACCTGATCCATAGCTTAATGTTAGTTTTGTTGTGCTAATTTCAACTTCAGATTTCTAAACAAGTGCTTGTCAATTTCTTCATGTGCATGGTTCTCGTATGGTGTTTGTTATTCAAAACAGATAAATTTGTGTCAAGTTTTATGTGACATTCATAAGAAAAATAGCATAAAAATGAAGTGTTGAACAAAAACAAGTAAATGAAAAGCAAACCATCAAGAATAACACTTAACACAATGTTTTGATAAAGGAGTTCACCCCTCTTGGGCAACATCTCCTTGGTCCAGCTTCCATGGCTTGGGCCTCTTTATTTGCTCAAAATGGAAAAAAGTATAGTTTACAATGCTCTACAGCTCTTGAAACCTACTTCAATGGACTCAAAGCATCCAAAAACCCTAACATGACTCTCCAAGCTCCTTAATTGGACTCTGGATGATCTAGGCTTGACCTTCTCTCCTAGTGGCGCTAAGCTTCCTTAAACTTCAATGTGGAGAATTCACGTATAGAAGTGAATCTCTGCCTCTGCAACCTATTCCATTGTGTTCAGAGCCTCTCAATCATCTAGCAACACTTTTTTTTGCTCCTCATTTGGTCGAAGTTTGCCCAAGTTATGAGAGAAAAAAATTTCCCTAGTAATCCTCCACTAAAACTAGAGGAACTCCAGTTAAGGCCACCAAATCTGGAGTTAGGGTCGAATTTGGTGGAACCTCCATAAACACCATCTGATTAATCTCAAGTTTAATTAAAGTTAAACTGGGTTAATTAAATGTTAACCACATATTAGCGCTAAACCTGCGCAGTTATGGCTAACCATAACCCCGACGGATTGAAGGAGCGGACACATGGGGAATTTAATGTTAACGGCCATGGTTCAACACGTTGTCTGCTATTTGGATAAACAGTAACCCTTTTTTTCAAAGCATTCACATGTAGCGGCTTCTGGCATGGTTTCCGTTAACGGTTCCCTGACCTGGTAGTTCCCGCGGTGGTGTCACATGGTTACATAAACAGTGAGGGTTATGGTTCAAGTTTTGTGTTGTCTACCATTGGTATTAACCATTTTGTGTTATCGTTTGATGTGGGTTGGTGTGTTCACATGGGGAGGACTAGCTCGCGGACTAGCCCTCCCAACCGCCAACCTTAAACGCATTCCATTTCAAATATAAACGATGCACTATACATGTTAAGAACCCATGTATAGCACGGATGGTTAAGAGCTTTGGCTTGCAGAGGGGAGGTCGCAGGGTCAAACCCTGTTGCCTCCATAAAAAAATTTCTCCATACGCTCATTTTCCATTCAACCTGTGGGAGGGACATGTGGCAGTCTCTGGGCTTGCCACGTGTCACCTTCCCATTGGTTCTTCCGCAACCAATTGTAAGGTGCCACTTCACCAAGCTGTAAACCAATCAAACAGTGACACTTAGCGAGTCCTCATTGGGTGTTGACCCCATTGACCTACACAGTCACCTACCCTATCATCTGCCACGTTAGCAGTACGGACTGTTGACTGGGCAATACCTGCAAAATTTTTTGTTGTTTGGTGAAACGGTCAGCGGGCTCTAACTTCCTCATACGAACTTCGTTTTGAGTGAAACGAGTTGCGTTCGTTTAGGTTTCGAGTGATTCTAGACACTTTGATTTTTTAGCAAATTTTGGCCCCTAATCTAGATTCTGATCAATAGGCACATGATCTATTGCTCTAAATTTCTTTAATGCAACTTCGACCTTGTCTTCACCGTTGCTATCTTCAGTCCCTACTTTCTTCGCCCTTCCACTTACCATGAATTCCATAGACCTTATTTATAGATTTCCCCATCGCATCGTCCTTCTACCCAATTTTGTCAAGGGGAATCCCATCTGCAAATGCATCCTTGTTCTGGGTCTTTTTCTATTTCTTTTCCTTTACCTTAGCCTTATCTTGCTCCATTTTTAGCTTGAGGATTTCTACTTCCTCTTCATTTCCACTAATGACAATTTTCTTGGACTCAAAAAAGGCGACATGGCAGACAAGACACAAGAGAGTCACTAAATTCATAAACAATGGAGAACCTGTTTTAAGGAAAGCTCCACGAACTATAGAAACTACTAAATAAGCCAACCATAAGAAGGAGCCAAACATACCATTACATTTATAAGTGCAAAATTCCCATTTAAGAGTCTATAGCCATCAAATTAAAAATTGTATGGATTAAATTGACTATGTTACAGGAACATCAAACTCACATTATACAAATACTTTGCAACTTGCCTAAAAATGAGTTTGAATCCATGACAATGGTCCAAAACAAACTTCAAATCCTTCCATAAATATTTGTTCTTGCAACCAGTTTCTACCAAGAGGAAGAGCTCTGCAAGAATAAGTCTCTTTGAAATCTAATTTCTTTGAGGATGTGAAAATAGAAGCATATACTTACTTAGATGCATGGGAAGGCACATATTTATTGCTCTATATTTCTTCAATGCAGCTTTGCCCTGGTCTTTATCATTGCCATCTTCAGTCCCTATTTTCTTCACCCTTCTGCTTAGCTTGGATTCTCGACACCTTATCTATAGACTGCCCCATTGCATCATCCTTTTGCCCAATTTTGTCGAGAGGAATCCCATCTGAAAACGCATCCCCGTTCTTGGTATTTTTATATTTATTTTCCTTTACCTTAGCCACATCCTACTCCATTTTCAGCCTCATAACTTCAACTTCCTCCTCATTTCCACTGATGACAATCTTCTCGAACTCAGAAAAGGTAGCATGGAAGATAAGACATAAGAGAGTCATTGAATTAGGAAACAACGAAGAACTCGTTTTAAGGAAAGTTCTAGGAACTATTGAAACTACTAAATAAGCCAACCATACCATTACATTTATAAGTGCAACATTCCCATTTAACATTTCATAGCCATCAAATAAAAAATTGTATAGATTAAATTGACTATGTTACAAGAACATCAAACTTACATTCCAAAAATACTTTGCAACTAGCCTTAAAATAATTTTGAATCCATGACAATGGTCCATGTCAGGCCACGAGTAACTCTGAATGAAATTGTTGTATTTGCATTAAGATAAAAACACGGATATATACAAGGAGAGGGAGCCTATTGAGTTTCATCTCCCAATGTCTCTTCGTCTTCTAACTTCCTTTATTTTTGTTATTTACAATATTCACGTGTTTTACTAATCCCAAAGATTAGGTGTCAGCATTCCCCCCCACCCTTAATTTGAAGGGATGTTGGTGAGTCCAAGCATCATTCTGAATCTTTCAAACTTTTCCCTTCCAAGTGCTTTAGTGAAGATGTCTGCAATCTGCTCATTTGTGGAACAATGTCATAGATGGATTGTCTTGGCCTCAACATGATGTTGAATCAAATGGTATTTTGTATTGATGTGCTTTGTTCGATCATGAAACTTTCGATTCCTAGCCAACTTTATTGCAAAAGTGTTGTTAATAAAAAAGGAGTTGAATGTGCTTGTTTCTCTTGCAAATCTTCCAGAATTTTCCTAAGCCACACAATTTCCTTTTTTGCCACATATTCTGCTTCAGTCGTGGAATTTTCTAGAACTGATTGTTTGCTTGACCTTCGGGAGACAACTCCTAATCTAAGACTCATAACAGAACCTGAAGTAGATACCCCAGTTTCTTTATCTCCATCGAAATATGAATTAGAGTACCCAATAAAGTTGAAGTCACCCACCTATGTGTACTTGAGTCCAAAGTCTTGAGTTCCCTTCAAGTACTTTAGAACCCTATTTGCAGCAGACCAATGACCCTCACAAGGATTTTGCATAAACCTAGAGAGGATTCCAACAGCATATGAAATGCTTGGTTTGGTAGCAGTCAGGTAGTTGAGACTTCCTACGAGTTGTTTATACTTCATTACATCCTCAAATGATTTTCCTTTAGTGGATGTGATCTTTAAATTTTGTTCCATTGGAATAATCAAAGGATTGCACTCAACCATGCCAAACATGTTCAATAGATCTCCAATATACTTCTTCTAAGAGAGGAATATAAACTTCGTACGTTGGATTACTTCAATACCAAGATAATAGTGAACATAGCCCAAATCTATCATTTCAAAACCTTTCCTCTATTCCTTCTTTATGGATGCAATGTAGTTCTCATTGTTCCCTATCATCAGAAGATCATCTACATACACCACAAGAAATACAATTATTTTTCTGACTTTCTTATCTAAGAAAGTTACATCGTCAAGAACATAACTTTTGAAATTGAGTTTCAGAAGATGCTCAATAAATTTCTCGTACTAGGCTCGCGGTGCTTGCTTGAGGCCATACAAGGATTTTGCAAGCTTGCATACTTTATGTTCCTAACACTTCACAACAAATCCTTCTTGTTGGGACATAAAAATGTAGAAATTCCACTTGTAGATCACCTGATAATGCAATATACTAAAGCAAAATACTAGATCTACTTCTACAATCAAACTTTGCGGAAGCTTAATCAATTTGAGAAAGATCAATCGAAATACATATAACAAAGAATGAGAAATCATACACATGAAACACAGAAGAATACTCTAGGGAAAGCCTCAGCTAAAAACCCTGTTATCTGTATTATCATACAAGTGGAAATATCTTTGGATTACACAAAGATTTAGCTCACAAGCTATTCAGCTCTCAGTACAATCCCTCAACACTGCTCACAGACTGAATAGACATCACATATGCCTTCCCTCAGCCCTCCAAGCCTCCTATTTCCTTGCATAGTTTCTCCTGGGTTCCAATGCTGCCACCTGTGTGAATTGGCCTCATCACACACTCATCAAACTCAGAAGTAATTGCGCAATCTTCAAGGAATGAATTCCTTTTGCGTGTAAGAGATATACTCAATGGAATATTCTTGCAACTGATAGTATATTGTCCCATCATCTGATCTCAACTGGGTTGCTGACTAAACTGACATGCATGAGTTATTTATGCGAGAATATTCAGTTATCTGAAGTGCAGCAGTTACATGCATGCATGCATTAACTAACTGAACTCACAATCAGTTCCTCCAATTGTTGGAACTAATGTAGCTGGACTTAAATCAGTTAACTAAGCTAACTAATTACAACTCATCCTTATCCTTTTAACTAAGGGATAAATTCCTCAATCAAAGGGATAATTGTTGCATGTCCTCACATAGACTTCATGTTTGATTCTCTCTAACTAATTAACTCAAGATGAATTAGTTAATTAATTTTCAAACAGCTGCTAAGAGCAAATTCGAATTTTAATTCTCAATTTTAGTTCAGAGGCTAACTAAAATTGGAATGTATCCTGAAATGTTATTTATAGCAATGCTATTTTTAGCACTTCTATATTTAGCATTTCTTGTTTCTATTTTCAACACTCCCTCTCAACAAGAAAGGGATTATTAGTCACCCGGAACTCTTTCTTCTTCTATCCCAGTCATGACAAGTGAGTGATTTGATGCTTTTCTAACCTCAACCTTGCCATTAAATATGTGAATGGAGTTTCCTTGTTAGCGGATGTGGACCAAAAATAACAAGTTTCTCCTCAACTCTGGGAGGTATAGAACATCATGCAGAAGAAAGTATGGAAGACTAGGCAGTTTGAGCCTGATGGTGCAAAGCCTTGATGTCTTGAGTTTTGAATTGTCTGCAAAGTATACTACTCCATCAACAATGTCAATGAATTCTTCAAAAAAATCTCTTTTGAAAGTCATGTGGAAAGCTTCTCCTAAATCAAGCAAACAAGCATCTTTTCATGAAGCAAGTGAAGCATTAAATAAGTCTTTAGTTACTCCAATGTTTCAATGTGCCACAACATAATGAGCAGACTCGAGTACTTATCGTTTCCCTTTACCAGGTGTTTTACCATTTTCTTTATTTCTTTCCTGCTTGATTCTGTCCCAAGGCAACTTACACGTGGAAGCATCATGTCCATCTCTATTGCATCATATGCATTGAATATCATAACTTTCTCATTGGAAATGTCAGCCCCCCTGCCTCTAAAATTCTTCCTCACTCTTCCTCTTCAGCGACCTCTTCCCTTAGAATAATCTTGTGCATGATTCTTCTCTTTCCGTGCAAGACACACAACTTCTTCAGAAGACTGAAGAGTTGTCTTCTTCCCAAAATCCTTTTCTCTTTCAACAAACTTCTTCTCAAGGGAGTCAAAGGAAATGTCCTTAAGCTTTCCACTTGCTTGCAATGACTCAAGATAATGTGAATAGGTGGGATATAATGCCTTGACATAGGTTGTGAGAAGAACATATATTTCAACATCGGTGGCCTTTATGTCATGCATAATGGATCTTATTTTTGATGCTAAGGCAAGAGGGTCATCATTTTTCGACTCAAGATTAAACAACTTAATCATCAATTGAACAATTTCAAGTTCAGAGTGTTAGTCATATAATTACGTCAACTTCTTTAAGGCTCCGAAAGCATTTGAAAATGGTGAAATAGGATGACTAATCTTTTCATTTATTGATGCTGCAATCAAGGCATAGACCTTGCTATTCTTGTTTTCCCAAATAGAAAACTCCTTATCTGAAGTAGGCTTTTCAAGTGCATTATCTCCTTCTCTTTCACAAACCCCTTTCCACAACCACTAAAAATTAAAGTGTGTTTTATTTTCCTTGACCACTCATGATAGTTCTCTTTTCTAGAGAGAACAACTCCCACAATGGAGATTAGTGAATGCATAATCAAAAGGAACTATAATTGCAGCCTTACTTTCTTCCTTTTACAAAATTTAATTTAAAAAAATTCTCTACCAACTTCACTCTTCACCATACAAAGTCAATATTTTAATGTGAATATATAAAGGTCCACTCATAAAATATAATCCCTTCAACGTGTATATTATATGACCCTTTTCTTTTGCTTTTTGTTTTAACTCAACATTGAATATATGAATCATTTATGACACCAACGTATGAGTCAACATGTATAAGGTTCAATGTATCATATGCCATCCATACCATACGACCTTCAATGAAATCAACATATATATATATAATATATATATATATATTATATAGACCTTTGCATACAAAATACGCTCACTTCAACCTAACAAGACCCAAAAAAGACTATTTAGTACACAACATAATAGGGTATTCCAATGCACAGTCATGTTTGACCAATGCACCATAATTTTCAGAGCGGCTCGAATCAATGCACCACGGGCTCTACAGGGCACACCAATTCACAACATTAGCTCTTTGACACCACAATACCAATGCTTGGGTACCATATTCATATTTTTTCATGCTTCTATTGATGGACGGTGTTGAGAGAAGAGTCCAGTTTGGACCAGCGTTCACCATGATATGGTTTCGACCAGCATTCAGAAATCAAAAAATTCAACACAGCGTTCACGTCGTAATGACCATGAAAACCACAATCACGCTCTTCTCAATTTAAAATCCTCATTCTCATGTATTTCCTGGCAAGAGGCCGACTTTTGCATTCGACTCAGCCAAGGGTCTTTAACTTTACGATGACAGAAACCATATTTTATCAGAGTGTTTGTAACCCACAACATAGCGTTACTCTGGTAATGTACAACCTTTCTAAATTAGAAAAGATATGTTTGAATAACAGAGGAGTTGGCAAATTCGGAGTTGATAGAGAGTGGCAGGAGTTATAGTGGGAATTTAAGAGTTGGCTATGATACCATGTCAGGCTAGGATTAATTGAAATTGTTAATTACAATATTTTTGTTATTTACATTATTTACATAAGTTTTCCTAATCTCAAAGATTAGGTGTCAACAATCCAAAACAAACTTCAAATCCTTCCACAATTATTTGTTCTTGCAATCAGTTATTACCAAGAGGAAGACAAATATAAGGAGAGGGAGACTAATGGGTTTAATCTCACAATGTCTCTTTATCTTCTAACTTCCTTTATTTTTGCTATTTACAATATTTACATAAGTTTTCCTAGTCCCAAATTTTAGGTGTCAACAATCCAAAACAAACTTCAAATCCTTCCACAAATATGTGTCCTTGCAATCAGTTACTACCAAGAGGAAGATATCTACAAGAATAAGTCTCTTTGAAATCTGATTTCTTTGAAGATGTGAAAATAGAAGCATGTACTTCCTTCGATGCATGGGAAGGTGCATGATCTATTTCTCTTCTTCAATGCATCTTTTCCCTTTTCTTCACCATTGCCATCTTCAATCCCTACTTTCTTCACTCTTCCACTTAGCATGGATTCTAGAGACCTTATCTACAGACTGCCCCATCGCATCATCCTTCTGCCCAATTCTGTCAAGAGGAATCCCATATGCAAATGCATCCCAGTTCTTTGTCTTTTTCTATTTCTTTCCTTTACCTTAGTCGTATCCTGCTCCATTTTCAACCTTAGGGTTGCAACTTCCTCCTCATTTCCACTAATGACAATCTTCTCGAACTCAGAAAAGGCACCATGGCAAACAAGACAGGCTATGGATTGAAAATCCTTCAACTCCTTTGCACTGAGCACATGCCCACATCGCTTGAGCGCAAAAAAATAATAATTTTCCATTGAATTTAAGGCTGGTGACGGGGCACTGAAATTTGGTTTCATAACTATCATGGTAAACACTAACACTTGGAATTTGGTCAAGATGAAGTGTGATCATGTCCTTTTAACCCTTGATATGGCTAAACTTGCTAGGAAAATTCTTGTCCAATAACGCCCTAACCAAAGAATCCTTGTTGAAAATGTTCCCCAAGCTATTAATTGTGCACGAGGGTTTCAGGGTTTCTTGGGACAGAGCACAAGTGCTCCATTTGCAAATTTTGGTTTCATTGTGACCAACTTTGTCTGGTTTTTTTTCGGCATACATTTTTAAATATCAATCCTTGAACTCGACACTAGTAGCTCTACCATCACTGACACTGCCACAAATCCTAGGTATCAACTGTATAATAGAAGATTCATAAAAATAGAAGAGAATACATTATATAATCCAACTCAAAAAAATGTCCCCACATATACAATTACATGGCAACCCCTATACATGTGGTGTGCTGAATAAAATTTCGTTAGGTCAAGGACTCAAGTGATGGATTTGTATATCGTTAGATCAAGGACTCAAGTGATGGATTTGTATAGAATAGGGCTTAGGTTCACCACATCTTGACCTCCATGAATATTTATCTGCTCAACATTGCTTCCTTAAATGACAAAATGTGTGCATCAATGGAGAACTGGGAAGTACAATGTGGGTTTTTTCATTTTACATTTGACTATATGTCAAGGCACTAAATAACGTTGCTTCCGCAAATGACAACACATGCCCATGCAAAGAGTATTAGGTAGGCGAGGTATGGCCCATGCTTGGAGTGTTGGTTAGGTGAGGTATGGGGCTTCGTCTTCTACATTTTAATGTTGAGCTTGAGACAAAAAATCAGAAAAGTTAAGTGCATGGTTGCAGAATGCATTCCTCGGCTAGATCTTTCTACTATTAGTAGCAGTTCAAATTCCATTTAGTCTCAAACCTGTCTTATTTTGGATTTCCAATAGCGGTTATGGAAGGATTCGAGTGGAGGAATTCCTCAAATGATAATCAAGATGGTTGTTATGGTTTGAGGACTTCTACATTTATTTTTATTTTCATCTAATTCTTGTGTGAGGTTAACAATAATTCCCTTTATTTATGAATCCAAACCCTGCATCCATGATTCCAAGCAAGCAATCTAGCGGGAAATTGATGATTTTCTTCAGTGGAATAGTGAACGTATGGCAATATTCCAGCAGATAAGGTATGGGTGGATATGGAGATTCAAATGGTAATGCACTAGACATAGTTTCTGACCTCGTTTAGAATATAATGGCATGTGTTCATTTGTACAAGCAAGGGCCATAATGTTAATATCCAGCAATGAAAATTATACCAGTTATCAACATAATATTGTCGATGATGACAGTGAATCGCAGACTAAGGAGAAGATGTCAGGTCTTGTTTTGAACTTCTCTCATAGGGATTAGTGTTCAATCCCCAAGCTATAAGTTGTAAGGTCAACAGATGTATGCATATGAAAGTTAACCCAACCTCCTAAGAGTTAAATCAGACACATTTTTTTTTCACGTTGCAAAATACGATGATCAATATTTAGAGAGCTATATTACTTGGTTAAAGTGTTTTTTCTTCTGTTATGTGCCTTCCACAGGACATCGCTTCACCTTTACACAACACCTGGAGCTTAAGATAATCGTTTCTAGGGATTAGGCTAGTAAATGCACAAAAGTGTTCTCCCTGGAGATGTTGGAACAAAGCCATGGACCTTTTGATTGTGCAGAAAGCAGATATCTGAGATATATGTCATGTTGCAAGACAGAAAGGAGAAAGACGACACGTGGAAAAAGGAGAGAGATGACATGTGTACAAGACAAAGAGGAAAAATGTGGAGAAAGGAGATAAATGACATTTGTATAAGACACGGGGAGAAACTCTCTACAGTAGAGGACGACGAATCTCTGTAGTGTCTGTAAGAAGAATCTCGTAATAAAAAGCCTATCGGCGTAATTAAAATAATCATAAAACTAACAAAATTATAACCTTTTTTTGTCAAGTTTTTTGTGATCCTCCAGGCTTGACATATGGCTTGAGGAGCCATGACCCTGGGGCGTCTAATCCATCAAAGTCACCCAGGGATCGCACCCGATCTCGACCACACCAGCCCTAAATTGACCGAATGTTTTAGCGCGTCTCTTCCCCCTAGCACAGGGCACAACCACCACCCTGTGAGATTTGATCCGAGGTCGCCTTGCTAACAAGGCCTATCCTCAACCAGTTGTGCTAGTGGGACTTGACTATTTAAATTATTATTATTATATTAATTATAAAAAGAATGAATATATAAGTTACATATATACATTTAAAAAAAAAACAGTTAAGATTGATCTAGGTTGGCATTGTATAAATTTCACTTCTTTATATATAAAAGTGTTCTCATTTTTAATTTTATTAAAACTTTGATTTAATCTCTGTGGAATATCTACTAAATACTTTAGTAGTAGTGAGGGTAGAGGGTTTAAATATATCTTAAAATTATTTATTTATTTATTTATTTTTAAATTTAATTAAACAAATGTTATAAAATTAAATTAAAATAAAATATTTATAAAATATTTTGATTGTGGAATGAGTTATGGTTTTTGGCCACGTGGTATTGATAAGCCATGGTATTGGTGCATGGTATTGTAACAAAGTCTATTTACAAGTTACTAATATCCATGGTAAAGTGCCATGAATATACATGGTTAAGAATCTTGTTATATTGTAACTTTATTATAAGTATTAAGTTTTTATGTGCTTATTAATTAAATTTAAATATGGTTACAAAATCATTATTAGTCCACTCTAGCAATTGATTTCCATTAACCATTATTAGTTTAACACTGACCAATACAACTTATAATGTTTAACTTTGAAAAATAAATAATTTTTTCAATATTTTTAAAAACTATTTTTCAAACGTTGGATTGGACCATAACTTGAAGGTCTTATTGTAGCCTTTGCCTGATATAACGTCACGTGGATAACTACACATATTTTATGTCGTAATTTATGGATATGATTCCAACATTCATGCATGAACTTTAGATATTTGTGTAGTGATTTTTTAATCCAAAAATGAAATCCTTCAAAATAGCTCATTCTCACATAAATACCATATTTACCATAGTTACTTCCCACCATAATTTAAGCAAGTCCTTAAATGAATAGTAACAAGTGTTACCATAGTACCTGCCACTTAAGTGGATGTTATGTTTTTAGAAAAGTTGCAAATTGATATATGAAGTGGAAAAGTTAATTTCCTGCTAAGGAATGAGGACTTGCATAAATTTTTGGTGGGTAGTCACCACTACTAAGTTTGCACATTTACACTTTTACCCCTACATGTTAAAGTATTGAAGAAAAATTAATTAATCGTAGGCAGTAACTCCAATAGATATATTTATTTCCATCTTGTTCGTGTTCATTATTTATGCAAATACTTGCTTAAATTATGGTGGGAAACAACTGATGGTAAATATGTTATTTGCTTGAGTATTAGCTATTTTCAAGGATCTTAATTTTAGGTGGTTTTCCTATGAAGCTTAACAATGAAAAATCATTGCACAAATATTTAAAAATCATGGCAGCAGAAGGATGATATCAATTAGGGATGATCATGAGGGTCTGGAGATGAGAACGTAATGACCATGAGGGCCTAGATATGAGAAGGTAATGATAATGAGGGCCTGAAGATGAGAAGGTAAATATAAATATGATAAACTATAATCTAGTTAACCCAGTCTTATGAAGAGCAAGTTATGATCATTCTAATCAATAGCGCCAAGCATATCCATGTCACAGTTCGACAGAAGACCTGAACCATTGTCTACCCTACTGTTTCACATGATTAGATAAGAAGGTTGTGAGACAAAAGTTAATGTCCTTGTGGGCACTAAAATAGGAAAAAATATATTTAGGGTAAAATTTTGCCCTTGCTCTATTGTAGCTTTTTCAAAATATCCATACAAAAATGAATAGTAGTCGTGATTTTTACTAATTTATGTTTTATTTTGATTCATGAATATTTGTGTAAATCATGCTTTTTTAAGTGGATGGTTATTGTCCTTAAATCCAATTGCCTCGTTTATTTGAGGAATATATATCTCCCAAGGATGCTTAGATTGACTTCATGGTTGTGCAACTTGAGCTTTCATGCAAAACATACTGCTTTCATGTTTTAGTATTATTAGCTTGGCTAGTTCTCTATTTTAAAAGAAAAAATTGTTTCGACTAGGGATTTCAATTTGGTCTTCTATTATTCTGTAAAAAGCATATCGCATTAGTTTTGAACCAACGTTGAGACAGGTGAAGTGTAATAATGGTGTATATGGAAAAAACTCAGTAGCCATACTCATTTGTATTCGACTCTACACTGCGTAAATATAAAGACTCAAATTTTAATTTGCACCATGTAAACATAAAGATTCAAACCCAATGTAATCATATTGTAACAAGATTTACTCTTATTAAAGCTCAAGTATCTGTCACATCAAATAATTTGGAATGTAATACATTGAGATGGAGAAAATTCTTATAAATAGCCATGGCATCAAACCATTTGGAACCTAATATTTAATAGTTGTGTTCAATGTTTGTTAAAAATGTTAATAAATTTATTTTAAAATCTATCAAAGATGTCACACATGTAACATATGAAAAAGTGTGGGTACCAATTCACCTGAGACAACATTGCTCTTTGCATAGACATTACAACCCAATAATATGAAAATTATTTGTCTTCTAATAAAAATTATCTTCATATTGTCCATAGGAGCATGTTATGATATATGCATACAAGGCAATATCAAACCCTAAATTCTTTTATCTTCTACCTTCTACCAGGTTAACTAAAACATTTATTTCAACAACCTAAGCGACTATCAAAATTCCTCTATAGAGCATGATAAAATTACAAGTTCTATAGTTGTTGTAATATCCCAAATCTCTTGAAGTCACAAACACCATAAGACTGCAATTCACAAAGTATCCATATGCTTATAGAAAGCAAAAGTGTGATAAAATTTTGCTTGTTGTTGAAAATACCAAACATATTACAGAACCAAAACAACCCTAAACCATATATGAAGGAATAGAAAATTTGAAAACTTGTTGTGATACATAGAAATATTGACAATTTAAAGCAACACAAGAAACGCTATAAAACACTCTATACATATATTTCATGATGAATGAAAGAACCCAAGATGTTTATAAGATGGTTTCAGAAGAAAACTCAAAAACCCATAATGGCATACTCGTATCAATACTTGCTATTAATGAAAAGTTTGATGTTAGTTTGGAATAGAAGGACAAAAGAAAAAGAAAAATCTACAACCAATTGGTTATGACAATCGTTTAGATTCTAAAATTGTAAGGGGGGTTGTTGGACGTAACTGCCTCAAAGAGCCATGTAGTGTACGTGTTGAATTTAGTTATTTGGGAAAACTTTTTTTGTTTGTCATGTTGTTTTAAATATATGGACAAAATATTATTATTTTTTATATCATTAAAAACATTGTGTAAAATAAATAAAATTGTTTATGTTCAAACATGAAAAGCATTAATCTTTTATTGCCTACTAAGGGATAAGGACTTGCATAATTTTTTTGTGGGTAGTAACCACTACTAAGTTTTCACATTTACACTTTAGCTCCTACATGTTAAAGTGTCGAAGAAAACATAAATAATGGCAGGAAGTAACTCCCGATAGGTATATTTATTTCCATCTTGTTCCTATTCACTTTTTATACAAATAATTTGCTTAAATTATAGTGGGCACTAATTGATGGTAAATAGGTTATTTATGTGAGTATGAGTTATTTTCAAGGATTTTAATTTTAGGTGGCTTTACTATGAAGCTTAACAATAAAAAACCATAGCACAAATATTTAAAAATCATGGCATAAATATTACAACTCCATCAATAAATTATGGCAAAAAAATCTAGGGCAGTTATCCACATGGCACAAACGCTGCAATAAGACCTTAAAAGTTATGGTCCAATCAAATGTTTGAAAAATAAATATTTGTTTTTCAAAGTTAAACATTATAACTTGCATTGGTGAATGTTAAACTAATAGTGGTCAACGACAAATCGAGTCATGCCTAGGGACTAATAAGATGTAAATAAATATAGGAGTCACTTCCCACCATTATTTATGTTTTCCTCGAAACTTCTGTAGGAGTAAAATTGTAAATGTGTAGACTTACTATTGGTTACTACCCACCAAAATTTATGAAGTCCTTGTGCCTCAGCAATCAATTAATTTATCCACTTCACATTTCACTTTATTAGCTCCTAAACAAGGCCATAGGATTGCAACACTTGTTTTAATTTATATGGTAAAATGGTTCTTAATTTATAGCTATTATTTATATGTTATATATTTTAATGTGATATGTATATTATGATTTTCTTTTATCTAAAATATTGTTTGTAATTTTCTCAATAAAAACAAATTACAATATAACAAATTGAGTTTTATTATTTTGATTACTTTTAACTTTTTATTATTAATTGAGCCAAGATTGAAATGTTTACATTCATTTACTAATACAACAATATTTGTCCTATATTGAATTATATATTACTTTTAACTTCTTTTTTAGTTGAGCCATCATATAAATGTTAAATGTTTCCAAACATTTACACCACTACAACACCGCCCTATATTGGGCCCACATTTAATTTTTTTTCCTATATATATTTTTCTCGACACTTAAAAAATGTTGACATATTTACTTACGTTGCGCCTACACACCTCTCCTATATTGGGTTGTAGAACGCCTCTTGGCACAATCAATTTAATTAAAAAAGGAAAAAAAAAAAAAAAAAAAAAAAAAAAAAGAGCATAACTAATTTAAAGATAAATCTCAACCTTAGATTTGTGTATATTACTAAGAATATTCTAAAATATTTCATGGAGGTTAAATCCCTACCATCCGCCTAATAATTATTGATAATTAAATTAAAATTCTAGAAATTCTATTTCAAAATAAGCATGCTTATCAACATAATTAAGCATTGAGAGGGATCAAATCTCTTGAGGTGCAATTTTTTTTAGAGTGCAACACTTGAACAAAGATTTGCACCTCGAGATATTTCATCTCTCTTAGCACTTGATAGGTCTGTATAGCATGGATCCATGCATGCTCGAGAGAGAGAGAGAGAGAGAGAGAGAGAAAGAGAGACCATATGTCAACTCCATGATGAGCATGGAAGAGATTACACCTCCTTCATATTGAGAAACACATTCATAAAATGTTTTAAGAACAATAAATTTTATATTTTCATTTGCTTTATATAATAATATATAGTTTATATTGAAATAATTGATTGAACATGGCAATTGAAATATTTTATTTATGACTCATAATGTCCGCATTAAACATTTAATGAAGTACAAATCTCCCTCACATCTTGAACTAGAAAGCACCTATCAAAGAATAAGAAATCTCTCTCTCTCTCTCTCTCTTCTCCTCTCTATATATATATTATTATTGAATATTCTTTATGGAACCACATTGAACATTTTTTATTAAAACTTTTCAAATGGCATATATTAGCTCCATATTAAAAATTAAATAAATTACACATCTCCCTTACAATGAAAATTGAAAATATAAGAAATTTTGTAATTTCAATTACTTATCTTTCTCTATATAAAATTGATATAAAATTACTTTATTTAATGTGGACATTGAAATATTTTGTTTATGCTTCACAATAAATTATTTTTTTGTTATTAATATATATATACACCACATGTCAATTGAATAAATTACCTATCTTAGTTCACATTGAACTGTATATTAAATTTATTTTTAAAATGTCACATGTTCCAACTCCCTCAAATTAGTGAAAGATCTACACATTTTCCCTTATACTAAAAAAGTAGAAAACATTATATTAAGGAAATTACAAATTTTTAGCTTAATTACTTTATCTCTTTTAAAAAAGAGTTCATCTTAAAATTTAAAGTAATTTATTTTATAGTTTTAAAAGTTAATTTTAATGTAAATATTATTTAGATTATTTTAAATAAATATAACACAACAACTCTTTATAAAAAGTGATATAAAATTAAAGTAATTATTTATGATTTTAAAAGTTTATTTTAATGTAGAATATATTTTATTATTTTTAAATATAATATTAGTAACAGCGACTATCTTCGGATATAGTGTATTACTTTTTTTTATATATATTTTAATTAATTTACATTATGATTTTTTTTATTAATCATAAGGTCCACCCAAAAAGTTATTTCAATTTAATTAATTAAATTATTTATTATTATTATTATTATTATTTAAATTTTTTTCCTTGCTTTGAGTTTTGTTTTTGTTAATCTTTATTTATCCTTTACTTTAGTTTTAATGATATTATTTTTAATTTTCTAGGATTCATTTTACTCTCCTCTCTTTTTTAGCTCTCTTATTTGTTCTTTGAAATACAAAATAATTTTATTTATTTGATTTCTTTCTTTTTTTTTTTACTTTGAGTTTGTATTTCTTTATGAAAACGTAATGTCATGACACAACATCAATAGACCCTGTAACAAATATAGCTCAATATAGGCAGCTTCATTTTGCCTTGAAGCAATTAGCCGCCTACAATATAAGAAAAGTATTCACAGTACAAAAGATTCTCAAAACATATTTGTCTACTAGAAGGTAGCATAACAAAAAGCTTTTGACCAACACAACAACTGATTAAGAGTCTAAAGAAGTGATCGATGCAGGGACTTTAACTCTAGATCCTCGTGGGGTTGTGGGTTCCAACTCACACTGAAAATGATTTTCAATGTGAGCAATCATGGCTTCCAACCTTTTCATGCAGACCCTTTGATTTCACTGGCCACGTTTAATGTCCTGCAAAGCAACAATAATATTGTATCTTTCTTCTTATTTATCCTTTAAGTTCCATCCCAAGAGGGTCTTCATTTGCTATTGAGGTATTGCTTCCTTCTTCCCTGGTATGACCAGGGTTAGGAAACCATTGTGAAACCTCATTCAATAATTCAAAATTAGATAAAACTTGTCTCTCTACAACAACTCGAGCTTCAAGACGAGGAATTTCACTATAGGTCGCAGGAGGAACAACGAAGTGAAAGGTCTTAGCAGCTTCGTGAGCTTGTTGTTGGGCACGGTTGCACCCTTTCGAGCCACGACCACTGCCTCCACAATGACTTCTCATTCATTTTCTCGGCGTTGCAACTAGATGACAGGGGAGAATTAATCCAAGACAAAGATTAACTAAGATCAAATAATAACCAAACAAGAGGGTGAGGTAAAACCAAAGACATCTGAGGAAAGAACTGAGCCAAATACAGAAGTTCTCGATGAGGGAATTAAATTGCAAGGTATTACAAGGTAAGTATAACTGAAACATATAGTAGATGTGTTGTCGTCAAGCAAGATATAACGCCCCAGCATAAACAAGATTGTGGGAAACCTGTTATCCACCATCTCGCCCATTGATTCTTATTTCAATTTAAATAATTTACTTTATTTGAAACTCAATCATGTGGCTAATTCTTACAATTATTTAGTTACTATTGTTGATTTTCAAGTAACCCCTTTTTATTAATTAAATTGTTTATTTGAAAATCTAAATTTCTTTTCTTATTTAATTTTTTTACTATTTCATATTTTAACTCCTAATTCTTTATTCCCCTTTTTCAAATATTATTAATATTTTAAATTTGTTATTATTAATTAATACCTAATTCTTATTTTTCAAATTATGAATTTGGTCAAATCATAATAATAATTATTTCTAATTTAACTTATCATTTTTTACTGTTAACCCAACGGATACCTAAATTCTTTTCTCCTATAAATTGGCTCTTCAACACTCTTTTACTCATTAAGCTCTTTGGTCCCTGATGATGGATGGAGGAACCATCTAAAACGTTGGATGAATCACAAATTCTACATAGTTCTAATCTCGAAATCCCCAACAACGACAAGACGATATTATCTATTATGTGCCTCTAGCCAATGAGTCCCCCTTGATTCTCAAAGATGGACTTAGGAAGGAGAAGCTATATGTGTTGTGCTGAACTTTTAGAAATTATCTTATATGAAACATTGCATAAAGAGATCAGCCTATACCTAGTGAAGGAGGATGGATTGACTTCTTTGGGAATCAAGGTAATGAAGGATGAGTTAATCCCTCCCCCCATTGAATCATGCTTGAAGATGTAATCCAATAGACGAATGAGATCAAACTTAATTACATCCCAATAAGCCTCATAGAAGTTTGTTGAAATGTCATCTGGACCTCGAGCTTTGTCAGGGCTCAAATAAAATATAGTTTTTCAGATATTCTCTTCTATAATGCTTCACAATAGGTCTAAATCATCATCTTTAGACACCAATTTTGGGATATTATCTAACATATATTGGATAATATCCAAATTGGGTACAAGTTAGGCAGAGTATAGTGATTGAATTACTCAACAACTACCTTTTGGATCCTCTTGAAGTCCTCGATCTACACTCCATCCATGCTAACAAATATAATATTATTCCTCCAAACCCATTTTTGTCTAGGTAAATCCTCTCTACAGATAGAGACAATCCCTCTAGCCCAATGAGTGGGACTAGCAACCTACGTGACAATCTACAAGGACACTTTCCTAAATTACAATCAAAATGAGAGAAGAGGAAGATGGCCTACCTCGTTTTGATGCTATAACGCGCCCCTTTGTTGAAGATCTTGAATCGCTTGCTCCTCAGGCTCAGCTCTACTGCTCACAACATTTGGATACCTGCACAAGAGATCGAAGACACAACAAAGCATAGAAGTACACCAAGCATAATCAAAAGTATTCCACTTAATAGATCAAGGAACATTAAGATAAATGATGCATTAACACAAACATTTATGGAAAGTGAACCAATAGTTGTATATATTAATGAAATAAAAGAGGAAGCATACAACCAAGCCTTGATGTCAATAAGCTCTCCTTGAGTGAATGTCCAAGTCCAAGCTCAAGCACTCCTTCTCCAAGCCAAATGAGTAGCATGTAGGCACTATCTCAACATAAGGGTGCAAATAACCAAAGACCAACCATTTGGGAATGGGAGAGGATGAATATATAGGTAGGGAAAGGGATTTAGGATCTCTCCAAAGAAAGGAGAAGACCCTCATCTCAAGGAGGTAGCTCATAGGGATAAGATCAAAGGGCAATATTGGGATAATTCAACCACATCCACACCAAACAACCTCCGACTCGTCGTTCTGGAAGCCTCTAGATCACGAAGCTTCTTGTCCTCTTTGGAAAAACTTTCCTTTTAGGGATCAACACGAGGCTAGTATAGTGCAACTTGTCATTAGCACTAGTTGCTAGTGTCACAGTCGCGCTGGTCTTGAAATTAGGGTTTTTAGAGCTTACTTCTTCAGGGAAGGCTCAAGGCATGTTTCCATCAGCGTTTCAGGGAGGATCTAAACTGTATATCAATATGGGTACACTACATGATTTCCAAGTTTCAAGCACTTCGGGGTATGACACAGGGAAGTGCAAGATGCGTGACAAAATATTGTGTAACAGATGCCCCCTAAAGCATGAAGGCAGAACAGGGAGTGGTGGTTGAGATGCTTTACGAGATTTTGCAAGGATGAGAAAAAACACTATCAGGAGACCTGCAAATTAAGGACGCATATACACATACATATCTAATATAAAAACATGAATCCACAGTATGGACGCAGCCATCCAGATAGAAAGGACTATGTGAAAGGATCCATGACATAGGCGCAACCATCCAAATGAAAAGGATAATCTGTAAATCTAAAATCCATGGTACGGACACAACCACCCGATATAGAAGGATCATCATCATCATAAATATAAAGTCACAAGATATGGTCACAACCATTCGTATAGAAGAAACATGTGTACAATCATGAAAAATACATAACTCCATGCACCCTGAATTATATCAGACAAAACCCAGGGTCTTGCACTCCATCCCAACCTGATCAAAGTACGAATTCTAACATGTGAATGAATGTGTCGAAGTCGAACATGCTAGAAAACCACCTAGTTACCGATCAATGATGCGAACCGTTAACAAGCACAAGAGAAACCACCAATAATGGCAATGGTCCTCAAGGTACAATAGTACAATCTGTGAATGTGAAAATGTAGCTGAAGTCGAACACTCGTGGAATCATTCGATCGAAGGCCAATGATGAAAACTTGTCATCAGATGCAAAGAACTTTCCATTAAGGCATGCAAGCTCTAAGGTACTGAAAGGAAGTTTCTAGGTCATCTTCCTAGATAATGAGCTGAAGTTGACAGGAAGTGACCCGTCGAAGGAGGGCCATAGGGATTCCCTCATCATCGACACGAAACAATGAATAAAGTGGAATGAATGAGTATGATCCAAGACTGTAGCAAAAGGTCAAGCAATGTATAGGTAATAAACTACAAATAGGACTTCTCGTTAACATATCGAAGACACGACTCCAGAGTGTGGCAGCATTTGACTCAACATAAAACCAAGGGTCCTGATGACGAAATGGAATAGTCAAATGAGAGGTCAAATGGATCAGATAAACCCAGAAAGACAAGCGACTAAGCAAGGATATCCCAAACCCGATACGAGAAACATATGAGTGTCATGTTCAAAAGCAACATGGTGCCTATATAAAAGATGTTTCACTTTCATTTTTTCCCACTATTTCTAGCGAGTACCCCAATTATTTTTTATCACGAGCTTGAAGGGGATAGCATATGCTTGTCGTATAGGTTCATTCTTCGAATGAATCCATCCTAGTAACTTTTACGAGCCCTATGAAGGAGAAACTCGGTCTCCTCATGGTGAAAAGTCTTTCACCATTTAATTTTTAACGAGTCTGACGGAATAATAACTTGGTATCTTTTTCATATTTAGAGAGTTTGAAAAAGAGACGAACAAAAACTCCATCATGTCCCTTTTCGTAATTTGTCTCTCGAATCCAAAAAGGTAGAAAATAATATTCGAGAGAACCTCTTGACCATGTTGACCAAGGTGTACCTTTTTCATAAATAGTCAATCTCAGCCCGAAAAGGGGTAAACGTATACTGAGACGATGTCAATTCATTTATTTTAACAAGTTCGAAAAGACAAGTACTCGACGATATTTTCATATTTCGAGAGTCAGAAAAGAGCTTAAAGATGACTCCAAGGGGTTCCTTTTTCATTTGTTTTTAACGAGTCTGAGAATAAGATAAAACAAAAACTCGTTGAATCAGTAAAAAAGTATCACTGTAACCACAGAAAAGAACCTATAAATGCACAAAGACAACCACATATCACTGATATCGAGGAAAATAATAAAATATTGGCAAAAATGTGTTTAACAGCTTATAAATAGACTAAAAGTAAAAACATAAAAACATTTTTACCATTTCACTTGGAGTAAATTGAAGAGTGCATTTTACCCTATTTTCCTTGATTCTTCAGGGAAGCAGTGTGAGAGATCCAGGGCATCATTTCATGAACCGTCAGCTACAAGTAAGAGCTCTTCCTTTTTCCTTGCTTTTCATTCTACTTTCATGCCATTTCATAAGATTTTTGTTGGTAAAAAGTGAGGATTTCAAATTTTAAAATCAAGGGCGATGAATGCCAGTCTGCTCATTGGATCCACGTTGATTGCCCCTGAGCCGAAAAGGCTCACACGCTGCCAGCGCGTAATCAATTAAAACAGGCACTCTGGTTTCAGGGCAGAAAAATGAAGATAAATATTCTCTCTTGATCGAAATTTTTGAGTTTTTGATCCATGAAAAGGAATTTAATTAATGTAAATGGTTGTTTTGCATAGGTTTTTGATAACATGGTCATTGAATGGAAGGAAAGGGGCCATGAGGCAGAAGATCACCAAGCTTCCCAAAATGTTGAATGTGTCAACGCTTTGAGGGATCGCAAGTTATTGAAATTATTCCTAACCCCGGGACTCAGAGCTCAAAATGAGCTGCTACACTATCTGATTAGTCTATGGGATGTTGATCGGCAAATCTTCATGATTGGAGACCAAGAAATAGAGCTGGAAGTAATTGATATCTACTTCATTACTGGATTATCTAGAAGGGGGGAAATATTCCAACTCTTTCGACCTCGTGGTGGAGGTGAGAGCACCAATGCCTTAATCAAAAGGCATTGTCCGGGTGCAGAGACAACTGTGACTGGGAAGGTGAAGATACTGACCATCGACAATCTTCCCTTGAGGACAATTCTACACACCATGGCCCGTATAGCTGGGGCGCATGCTTTACACGAGGTTTCAAAATCACAATTCCACTATGTAAAGGATTGCCTTACTCCAATAGTGTTCAACTGGTATGAGGGACTACTCGTCAACATGAAGAGGCAACTGACCAAAGGCAAGTTGGGAAACTTGAATCAGATTGGTTTTGGTTCGATTTTGGTCAGTTTATTTTTGGAGCGTGTGCCTCTATTTCAATATCAATGGACAGAGGTGGCAGATCTTGCTCCACAAAATCCGAGGCTACTCAAATGGAGTGAGATCGTGCCTCATGGAGGAGGGGGGCAGGAGATGCATCTCCCTCCACCGTTCTTTAGTTGGTTGCATAAAAAACTGATCGTTGTGGATGACTATGCCTATGCAGGCATACACTTAAGAGGGTATCCAAATCTACCTCTACCACCAGGTGAACAATGGACTGGTGCAGGTAAAACTTGTTTTTGGAATTTGCAAGTTTTATGAGTTTTTTGTTAAAGTGTATCTGAGAGTTTACTTGTGATAAATGTGCAGATGTAGGACCAGAAAGGCCTCTTGGCATGTCGCCAATAGCACGATAGGTAACACGTCATATAGAAGATGCTCCATACGAAGAAGGAGCAGATCCTATGGTACAGATGGAACGAAATCTGGAAATGATCACCTGAGGGATTCCAGAATATGCGACTATAGATGACATGCCACTGCGATACCAGAGGCACACCAGTAGGAGTGTCTACGAGACTGTGTTGGCTGTTGGGCTGAGTGATCAAAGCGGTCTCATGCTATCGCGAGCATCATGTGGGCAAATAGCCTTTTCTAGTTGTGTTTTTTGCACTATTGTAGGCTTTGAAAGCCATGTGTCCCAACACACTTATTTTCTGAAATTTTGATGAACAAAATTTGACAGATGTAATATATATATATATATATATATATCTACTTGTGTGTTCATGTATCATGATGATGTGTTCAGTTTTATAAGTTACACAAATTTCTATCAAGAACATAATTTGCTAATGCATCTGTTAGTGTATTCAAATTCTGTGGAATGTGTTGATATGTGATATAATCAAAATTTCTTTCCAGTAATTGAACACATAGATACATACACAGAATTTGTGGATTTCTTACTAAGTAATGACTATTCAATTGTAACACAGCGAGTTGTGATTCTAACTTAACAACTAAATTTCTAATGCCAAGAGCAACTGCTTCTGATAACAATTCAATAACTACATTGTACTCGACAATATTATTAGTGTTCGATCCAGGCAAATACCTTGTAAATCGATCAACTCACCATCAGGGGCAAAGAGTACCCAAGCTGCAGAAGATAAGTTTTGTGTGCTACAACAAGCCCCATCAGCAAAACCAACATAATGGTTTGATGACATCTGCAAACCGAGTGGAACACAAGGTAAGTAGAAGGAACATGTCTGCAAAGCAAACAATCACACCAAAAAATCAAAACTGCACATCAATGAATTCATACAATAATGTTCAAAAGTAATTATACAAAATTCACACACAATACTTTTTCAGATAAAGCTCGTTGCGAGATTGTGATAATGCATTACCTTCGTAGTCAACCAGCTCATAGGCACCTTTTTGTAGGACACGTTTAATGATATATGGCCCATGCCACATGGGTTCGAACTTCCCAGCTCCCAACTTATCATTAGCTTGATCATACAATAAGACCAAGTCACCTTCAATGAAAATGCTTGGAGAAACAATTTGATCAAAATGAGCTTTAACTCATTTTTTATGTGCTTCGAT
Organism: Pinus taeda; assembly: GCA_000404065.3. Classification (NCBI taxonomy): domain Eukaryota; kingdom Viridiplantae; phylum Streptophyta; class Pinopsida; order Pinales; family Pinaceae; genus Pinus; species Pinus taeda. Next base: position 73,949 of record APFE031579607.1, on the reverse strand, counting down.
CACCATCGTAGCAATAGGATAGGTCTCATCAAGCCTCTCGAGATAAAGTAACGCTCCTCTTCATGTGAGGTATCGGGGAGTACCTCGATAGCTAATTTTAACAAAGGAATTTCACACTCGATCGGGAGTGTCGCCTCTAAACCATAAACCAACTGGAATGGAGTGAAACTAGTGGTTGCCTTAGCCGATGTATGGTAAGCCCAAAGAGCCGAGAATAACATGAGATGCCAATCCTTTTTATGCTTCCCAATGGTTCGTTGAAGCATAGTAATCAAGACTTCGTTAATTGCTTCAACTTGGCCATTGGCCTATGGGTAGTAAGAAGTTGAGCTATCATGGTGAAGACCCAACTGAGTAGTCAACTTTGCCATCATGTACTGATGAAAATGTGATTCGTGATCAGTGACAATGGCTTGAGGGATGCTAAAACAGGCTATGACATGGTTAAAGAGGATCTGAGCAACAGTGATAACGTCAACATTATATGTGGGCATCACCTCAACCCATTTAGTAAAATAGGCGACAACAACAATGATATAGCCATGCCCCTGGTTGAGCGAGGGTTACATGTCATGAAATCTATGCCCCATTTAGCAAATGGGTCAACGGTAATGACTGGGTGTAAGGGTGTTGGCAGGGCGTGTTGTTTGCGGTTATAAATCTGACATTCATGGCACTTTTGAATGACCAGAATATAATATTTGAAGATAGAAGGCCAGAAATAACTGACCCGAAGGATCTTCTAAGCAATGGCGTAGCCTGACATGTGACCACCACGTGCCCCAAAGTGGTAGTCATTCAATACTTTTTCAACCTCTTCGAGTGTTAGACATATGCAAAGAACAGAATCAACACCGACTCGGTACAATGTATCACCAATAATCTAATAAGGTTAAGATTGATGCTGGATGTGGCATCGGTCAGATCGAGACAACTCAGATTAGAAAGTTTGGGTCTAAAGATAAATAATGATATCATTGTACCACGGGTCGAGACCACTGATGATGTTACACAGTAAAATGTCACTGCCATCATGCCAGTCTCCCTACTGTGTTGTGAAACCACATTCACCTATACTCATGCTCCTCAAAATGGCTGAAAAACCCTCTTTGCCTAAGTTAAATGGATCATCGCGTCTGTTAATAAAATA
>APFE031579607.1:0-68529 GCA_000404065.3 Pinus taeda | reverse complement strand
TTGCCTAAGTTAAATGGATCATCGCGTCTGTTAATAAAATAACCGCGCTGACAGGCGGAGGCTAGTGTTGTTGTTGCGCTGCCAGCGCGGAAGCACACGTCTTTTTCGCGCTGGTCCCATTTTAACGAACAGCGCACCCTCTGTTTGTCCTTTTCGCGCTGACCGGACCTCCTCAATAGTTGATCTGCGATGTCAGCGCGGCAGCCCAATATCTCACCCGCGCTGATCCTGTTTGGGCGGATTTGTTCTAACAACCAGCCTTCCAGATCCCTCCAGACTTGGTTGTTAGCATTGTTGAGGTCGCCATCCTTTCTCTGGCGTATCTGTTCGACTGACCATCCACTTATCTTGGTGGAAAGCTCATCCCTTACCTATTCATGGAGACTCCTTCTCTTTATAAGCCTCCTCCATGGCCCATGAGCAGCTAGTTTGAACAATAGACTTTGATGAGGATTCTTAGTGCATTTTAGTGCTGCTCCTTTGAGGCATTGGTGTGTTGTGTGAGGAATGCTTGAGCTTGAGAAGGGTCATAACCTTTGGGCCTTGGAAGGTGAGAAGAGAGACTTTTGACTTGGGAGATTTGCTCCAAAGGTGAATGCTTGGAAGATATGCTGGCTGGACCCTCTAGGGAAGGACTCAGCGTCAGGACATCGGTTGTACCTTACTCTACTTTTTGTTAATAAAGATAGATGACTACTCTTATGGTTCCATTTACATTTGTTCAATGATTGATTAATGCAAATTGTATCTTTCCTGACCGATACATAGTTGTTGTTAGTATATTTTACGCTCTTGTTTGCTCTCTTTTGTTTGCGCAGGTGTTCGTCCGCGAGGATAGCGGAGAATTGTGATCGGCTGCAGCGAAGGAGCGAGAGGAGTATCTCTTCGACAAACAAGCGTTGGAATCCAAGTAGGTTATTCTCACCCACTTGTTAATTACAACTAGGAACCTGCGGTGTAGCATTGTTTGATTGTTGCTAGACCCCTGTTGGGCTAGTAGGGATCGCCTCTATTCGTAGAGGGGATTTACCTAGGGATCGCCTCTATCCGTAGAGGGGATTTACCTATCCAACAGATGAGAAACAAAGTTTCATCGAGAATCTACTCAATAAAATCAGTGGAGGTGTTCGCAGAAGGAAGGGCGCAAGTCAATTCAACAAAAGCGAGTGATTTCTTTGATTTGGCAGCAATGAACTCCAAATCAAACTCTTGCGGGATAACAATCCATTTAGAGTATTTGTCCCCAAGTAATTGACGAGTCAGAATATAAGTCATGGGGTTACAGTCACAAATCACTGTAGTTTTCCGTCGAAATCGCTGAACATCATGGACTACTGCCAAGGCAATTTTCTCGACATGAGCATATCGAGTTTTGGTGTCAATAAGATTTCAACTAAAATAATAAACAACATGTTCGTTGACATCGCCATCATCCAGGACTAGCACCATCACAACGGTACTATCAGCTGCGACCAAGTATAGGAAATAATCGTGGTGATAGTCAAGGGGATGCAATAAAGGAGCACCAATGAGTGTCTTCTTTAGAGCATCAAAAGATTTTTGGGCAATTTCATCCCAAACGAATGGGATCCCCTTTTTGAGCAAGCGAGTAAATCCCTTGGCAAGCTTAGTGTAATTAGGGGCAAAGCAACGAAGAAAATTAGTCTTTCCTTGCAAACTTTGCAATTGGAGTAGCGATGAAGGAGGGGGTAGATTTATAATAGCCTCAACTTTCAGAGGATCTATTCAGATACCTTCTTTGGACACAACAAAACCCAAGAGACGACCATATTCTACACAGAAGAAACATTTATGCGGATTGAGTTGGATATTATAGTGTCGACAACGCAGAAAGATTGCTCGAAGGTGGTCCAGATGGTCATAACACTTAGCAGAATGAGTTGATAAGTCGTCTAGATAAGGTTGACCAATGTGTTTAATATCATGAAAGGCATATGACATTGCTCTTTGAAAGGTAGCACCAACGTTTTTAAGACCGAAAGGGAGCTTCTTATAAGAAAAAGTCCCCCATAGACAAATTAAAGTCATTTTGTGTTGATCAGCGGGTAATATGTTAATCTGGTTGTAACCAGAAAAACCATCCATAAAGGAGAAGAGCTCACTCCTAGCGCACTCATTAAAGATTTGATCAATAAAGGGAGTAGGATAGTTATCTTTAGGGCATGTACTGTTGATGTCGCAGTAATAAACACAAACTCGAATTGTTCCTTGCTTTTTAGTAACATGTATGATATTAGAGACACAATTTGTCAATGGGATAGGGTAAATAAAACCAGCCTTTAGAAGTTTTTCAACTTCTCCCTTAATAACAATGACCTTCTTGGGATGCACGGGATGGAGCCGTTGGTAAACGGGCTTCACATCAGGATACGTGCGTATTTCATGCACCACAATAGCTGGATCAGTACTAGGCATTTCCTTATACGACCAAGCAAAGACATCACGAAATTATTTGAAAAGGTCAATGTAAAACTTGATCTCATCAGGAGAATAGGAAACCCCAATGTGAATGTTCTCAACAATTCCAGGTTTAAAAAAAATGTCGATTGGCATGGTTGTAGTAATATTTCCCATATTACCTTTGGACAAAACTTCATGCACCAAAACAGGTGTTTGAAGTGGGTGCGTTAGGTTATGAGAAACAAAAGCTTCAAGACAGAAAGGAATCTCACTTAGACTTGGAAGAAACGAGGAACGATGATGGGCATTATTCCAAGGAGTTTTGTCAAGAGACATAACCTTAACAATACTCTCGTTGGTGGGGAATATCTCGTTTAAGGGATTTGGAGAATCCAAAGAACCAAACCAAGGAGATTACAAATTGGTATCTAGGTACATATTGAGAACAACATAACTTTCTGAAGTAGTCGCTGAAGCCGAAACAATTTCATGATAAGCTTGTTCTAAGGGACTTAGCAGCATAGCATCACCAAACAAATTAACCTGATACAAAGAAGGAATGATCCATAGGTCAGTAGAGATACAGATAATGTTGATCGAGGTGACATGCAGAGGTGGGAGAGAAAAAGTTCCCATTAAAGTAGAATCTTTGAAAAAGACTTGCCCTCATGCTCTCATATGGAATATGGATATTTCCCACATATGGGACGTTGCCATTTGAGGCACTGGAAGAGAAAAAATACAATTGATCGACGGCGACAATTTTCCCTTCATGAGGAAAACGGATCACTCAAAACAAAGAGGAAACCACACAAAACATGGTGTGGGTCCAACTTCGCGCAAGTAGAAGGTTTTAATTTAGATTCACATCTACAACTTCCACTTCTAACTCAACAATCTTCCCTTCCAATGTGATAGAAAAAACTTGTGAGAATACCATAAGGACGAGAGCCTTTGCCATTAAAGGCCTCCAAAGTGTTCGGGACTGGTTGAGAGGTGGAGAGCCAATAGCTTTCCAACATGAAACATACATGATGCAGGTGGAAGCACATTCATCAATGACAGTCCGATGGATCGTCTTTCCTTTTATAATGACTTGAATAAAAAATGCAATCTAATGAGGAAGATGAGGAACATGGTTTTCAAGATCGAAAGTAATCAAGCTTGAATCAACAGGATCAATGCCTCTAATAGCAGACAATAATGATTTTTTCTACGTTGGACAAGTTTGGAGAACTTCCAAAGTAGACATCGCCGAAGGTGCTTGAGCTAAATCTTCCACAATACTATAATGCTGAGCAACTCTAGTGTTTGGGTTATAGGATGACTTCTGAAGCACACCTTTGGGAGGCAGTCAAATAACGTATTCATTATTAGGTCTCTCGATATGGAGAGGACCAAAACTGGGTGGAGTGGAAGTAGAAGGTACATTTGTGGCTTCTTTTTCCACCGTCTGCTTTTGAGAGGTTTGATAATATTTCGATCGAGTGGCTACAGAGATAGGCAATGAACCAATCATCATGTAAACCTGGGAACCAGATGAGGCAGAGGATTGTGGTTGGTTTACCAAGTGAGTTTACTGATATGGGAATGACTCTTTTAATACAGTCAGGGTCCCTTTCAATAAACGACTAACTTCTGCACGTCGGGGATAATCCTTGGTGTAATGATCTTCCTCACAAATGAGGCAAGGATATTATGGCTTTCATTTTTAGGCATCATCAGCAGATGACTTAGGAGGATCTTGTTTTGGGGTATCGAATTTTGCTTTCCCCTTGCCCTTCTTCTTACCTTTCAAGGCTTTGTCCATCGCGGTAGACTGGACGGTGTTGATCTCGGAGGCTTTACCAAGATTCGATAGGTTTTTCGAAGGATGATTGGAACCAGTATTCGAAACAGATTTTTGCTTTGAAGAAGCTTTAGTGGAAGTTTGACATACTGATCCAATTACACCAAAAACAGGGGGCACATCAGGAGACTTTGAAGATGTTGGGTCCGAAGATGGCCTTGGAGCATCATGTAACATTTGATATAGCATGCCATATTGGGAATAAACCAATTCCAAATACTAGACACGGGCAATAGCTTGATCCTCGGTAACGCAACCACCCATTGATATATCTATAATGATTTTGTTTACGAATGACTTGGTAAACCATTCGGTCAACAACGTAATCATGGATTTCAAATTTGATGAGGCAACATCGATGTTTCAATTCATGGATGTGATCGGAGATATGGGTCACAATATCCAGCTTCATAGATGTAAGCAAGTGAGTACCAATTTCATAACGAACTGGTAACTAGAAGTGGGTGAGGAAGGCCATAAAGAAAGAGTTGAAGTCTGCATAGGTACCTCGAGGCAACTCGATGTACCACTTTGTGACAACACTTGTCAAGGTTCGCTGAAAGAGGCGAATACGAACAAAATCATCAACGTAGGAATTAGAAGAACACCATAAGTGATATGTCATCACATGGATTTGAGGGTCCCCTTTAGCTTTTCCTTCAAATTTGGGGCAATCGCTTGGAATTTTAGTGGGAACTAGAGGCTAATAAGGTGAATGAAGAATTGAATCATTAGTAAGCCTCAAGACATCGGGTAGTTTGAACGTCGCTGAAAATGGAAATTGCGGGTTAAAAGGCATATAAGGCCTTTGATAAGGCCCTGTCTGCAGGTTCCAACCTTGTTGGTAAGGATTCTGCCCCAAAAGTGGAGGATTTTGACCATAAAGGGCTTGATTTTGCCCCCATTGAGGGGTACATTGACCATAAGGTGGATTATGTCCAGGGTAGGGTTGATATTTACCCGCCACAGGTCGTTGATAATCATAAGGAGGATAAATATTATTTGTGGCATATGGATTATAAGGTTGTTGCACCTACTGACCCTCGTAATAAAGTTGTTGGCCCTGCTACTGCAAGGGTTGGCCTTGTGTCTGCAAGGTTTGACCTTGTTGATATACATGTTGAGCTTGTTGTTGTAAGGGTTGACCTTGTTGCTGCAACGGTTCACCTTGTGGATACAAGGGATGGTTGGGTTGTTGGACAGACTGAGCTTGTTGTTGCAAAGGTTGCCCCTGTTGCTGCAAAGGTTGCCCTTGCTGCTGTAAAGGTTGTTGAACAATTCCTTGAGGGATTCCTTGTTGGTACTGATAAGTTCCAATTAGGATTTGACCATATGCACTCAAAATAGGATTTTGACCAGGTTGTGAATGAGAAGGTGGTACATTCTGTCCACTTGATGGACGGATTGATGAACTTATAGACATATAAACCAAAACTGTCAATTGCATTAGAATGGAAGGTTGAAACGATGGTAAAGGTTGTGAGGGAATCGTTGGTTGAATTGGAACTGAAGTAACGGTGGTTTTCACAGGGATTTGAGAGGTCACATTAGGAATACACAAACCATAAGTAGGCATATCACTTGATGACCAAATTGGATTTTGGTATAAAGAAGAAGCACTAGGAGTTCCTGAAACTAATTGAGCCAAGGTTGTATAACCATGTGCAAGCATAGGCCCACTGTTTTCAAGAGGCAATCGAAATGGAACTCTTCCTATATAAGGAAAGCCTTCCGAAGGAAAGTCATATTCAAACTCATTATCAACATTAGGAGTGTGAGTAGAGGAGACTTCCGGAGGATCTTGAGGAGAGGTTGGAATCTCACCTTCTGAAGCCATAGGTGGAAACAACTAGTGAGGAGGAATCCGAGATGGACAAGGAGGCAACTCCAAAGGAACATCCAGTTGATCTTATGGACTATAAGGATGTTGAGGAGATACCACAAATGGATTAAATAACAGATTCAAAGGGTATAAAACAAACCTCTATGGACTCTCAGGGGTTTCTGGATCAGACTCTTGAGATGACGATGAATCTCGAGGTGGAGGACGAGAAGCAAGGGGTTGGATTCTTGGGACAATTCCAAGTTCAAAGCCTTGAGCTTCAAGTGATTGTGAAAGTTTAGGATGAACTCCTTGTGAAGACCCTTCAGTATTAGACAATGAAGGGGAACTGTGAAGTGAACTCAATGGTTCAACCACGATGACTTTCTCTCAAGAGCAAAAGGAGAAGAGATGATTCATTGAGGGTTGATTAAAATTTAAAATTTATAAGGAATTTACTCAATGTGAGGCCAAGAAGCAATTGCATGGGTTCGACACGTTATCGTTGGCAGTTATTTTTATGACACAAAACAACAAATAAATAAAAAGGGTAATGTTAGGCAAGAGGGTTTACCAAGTATCCGTGAACCGTTGGACTTGACGTACGATGGGCGATCTCCCTGAATGTTATGTTTGGTGTATCACGTTTACAAGGCAATTGACTTGGTTACCTGTGGCTAAAAGATAGTAACCTAGTGGTGTCTCCCAATATATACTTGACGGTTCGGAGAGCACAAGTCTGTGTTCACGTTGTCTAATGCATAATCGTTCGATGAGAGCATCCTTATATACTTACCATACTGAAGTGTCTCCCATATACCTGAAAGCACTGGAGAACCTTCGATATACTTCTGTACTGGGACGAGATTTCACCCCCGGGATACAATGCAAGCAATTAACGACAACTGCTATGTTTAAAGACGCTGGAACACGTCTCTAGCCTAGACCTCTAAATATTTACGTTAGGTTACAAATGTTCCTTAGGTTGATTGAAGTGAATTTTAAGTTTATCTTCAATTAAGTTTCAGTTTGATGGCTTAAAGATGTCATCTGAATTCCTATGATGCAACTAAATGATAAAAATAGAATCTTTTCATTCGATGAAGGCTAAACTAATGAAGGAAGAGAAACAACCAAAAAATGCATCAATCAAGCAAAATGAACCAAAACACAACTCTCTATCTTTCCAATGAAAAATGCAAAAATGAGATATAATCTTTCACTTTCACAAACAAATGGAATGCCAAGATGTAATCCTACGAGAAACAAAAATCACTTTTCTTTCACTAATATTTTGTTCTTTTCCTTTCACTTTGATTCAATAATGTGAACTAATGCAATGAGCAAAGGAAAAATACAATCTAAAACAACTAAAACGAAAATTTCATTCACTTACAGTTTCAAAAATACTTAAATGAGGAAATCTTTCACTTTTCTTTTCCAAACAAAGAAATCAAAACAACCATTCACTTTCAGTCCTACCAAAGCAAACAACTATAATCTATGTTTGATAATGGAACAAAAGCGATTTTCAAAGTACTAACATGACTCAATACTAATGAAAATAACTTCACAATCATGAACCGAAAACAACTTGAGAATGGTGTCCTAAATGCAGTAAGACTCCTGAATGGAAGCAATCAATCTTAGAGAGGCAGACCAAGCCATGAGAGAAGGGCTTAGAGAGGCGGACCAAGCAATGAGAGAAGGGTGACCTAGAAACCCTAGAAAGCACTCAAACTTCAAAAACACTTCAACAAAGCCAAGAGACAAATTGCAATCACACAAGGATGACAATCAAGACAAACACATTGTAGTCACACTAGAAAATCATTGACAAATGTCAAAAAACACTGAAAACAGAAGAAACCCTAATTTTCTTCTATCCTCTAGGATCAACGTGCCTGCTAAAGGCAAAAGGGTGATGAAAGGCAGATCAATGCGACTGTAATTTGAAAATCAGCGCTTTTGTAAAAGCAAAAAATGCGTTGGGCGAGAAAACTAAGGAAAGAATAAAAAATCTTCAAGATTAGAGTAGGCTAAACATTCTTAGGCAATAACCAATGATTACAAATAGCTACAATGATGCACACAAGCCAAGAAATCGACGGTTGGTCAAACTCTTCAGAGAATCTAGTCGAAGGAATGTACAAGTCTAAGCTTAAGCTCTACAAGCACTCCTTCTCCAAGCCAAATGAGTAGCATGTAGGCACTATCTCAACATAAGGGTGCAAATAACCAAAGACCAACCATTTGGGAATGGGAGAGGATGAATATATAGGCAGGGAAAGGGAGTTAGGATCTCTCCAAAGATAGGAGAAGGCTCTCATCTTAAGGAGGTAGCTCATAGGGATAATATCAAAGGGAAATATTGGGAGAATTCGACCACATCCACATCGAACAACCTCTAGCTTGTTGTTTTGGAAGCCTCTAGATCACGAAGCTTCTTGTCCTCTTTGGGAAAACTTGCCTTTAGGGATCAACGTGAGTATCCAAGTAAAAAGTGCGCCGGTAGCACGAGGCTAGTATAGTGCAACTTGTCATCAACACTAGTTGCTAGTGTCACAATCATGTTGGTCTTGAAATTAGGGGTTTTAGAGCTTACTTCTTCAGGGAAGGCTCAAGGCATGTTTCCATTAGTGTTTCAGGGAGGATTTGAACTGTATATCATGATGGGTACATTGCATGATTTCCAAATTTTGGGCACTTTGGGGTATGACACAGGGAAGTGCAGGAGGCGTGACAAAATATTGTGTAACACCTGTGCCTTAGCCTTGTTATGGAAGAACTTGGTGTTGTGATCTCCAACTAGCAACCATAAGCTGTGAGACTTGAGGTGCTATTCTTCCTCTTCTAATATGAGCACATGATGGAATGTCTCGAATTATGCTTGTTTGTATTGCAAAATCTCCTTTGTGATGACTCCCTGCCTTGTTTTTCTTTGGGCTTCTTCCATATTTGAGTTATGCATGTGTTAGTTTGCCCCCTATCTTCATTATTTGTTGTTATCCATTGCTTAATTGATAAATTAATATTTCTATTTTTTGCGTGAGATGGTAATTACATAACCAATTTCCCACCTGCTCCATGCTGCCTTTCCCAAATCCGAAAAGCCTACCCTTGGATCCAAAGAGAAGAGAAGCAGAAGGGCAATGAGCCATAATCAGTTGTCTACGTTACTTCAAGAGAAATTGGTCGATGACATGAACTTTCCCAGGGAATAATATGAGAGGAGACATGAAAGTCTTAAGATGAAAAGGAACAAACAACTAAAAATCTTTCTAGGTGGACTGCAATATGCCCCATGCTAGATCTGCAATTATTCCATATAAATTTGTTGGCAATCAATTTGATATCCATTAGATCCAACGAAGTAATAAGATATGCTATACTTTCTTGAAACTGATCTTGAATAGGGGAGCCTACTTTTTTCTCCCAATGATGGAGTGTTGTATTAAAATCCCCTGCCATAATACAATCTTGACTCCATAAAGACTCTTTGAGGTTTAAGAGAGATTCCCAACAATTGATCATTTTTGTATATTGAACATGCATATATACATTAACAACATTACACACCTTGTTTGGTGGGAGATGAAGCAAGTGAACCACCAACCAATGAGGCATAAAACATGAGTAAATCAACTTGAAAATAGAGGTAGACCAAATCAAACAGAGCCCCCAAATGCTCCACGTGATCCAACCACTTTAAGCTTAGAATTCTTTCATAATGTTAACAACTTTTGGAGGGATCCTTATTGCCCCAACTTTGTCTCCTAGAGCAGGAGGATGCCAAACATTTCCTTTTTTATTAAAGATTTAACTTCAGACATTTGTTCATCGGAGGCAAACCCCCTACATTTATAGGAGAGGAATTTCATTATCTACTGTGCAATTCAAGTTACCTCGTGAATGGAGGCCAGGGTCGTTTTTCTTGACATTTGTTGTGACCAATTTAGATGAATCAATTATCATTTGGATCCACATTTCCTTATCCTTTTCAACCTTTTCATTTCCAAGTTGTTAATTTGTCTTCCTCCTTGCTTTTCTTTACGAACAATCTATTTCCTTTTCTCTGTCAGCATCCGATTTTTCATTTACAGAGTTTGCTGGTAACCTTCTGCCCTAGGCATTGAGGGTCCTGAAGGAGTGGAATTCTTCTTTTTCTAAATATAAACCCTCCCCTTAAGTCCTCACAGGGGCCTCCTTTAGGGGAAGCATCCCTTATGGCATTACAAGATACGATAGATTAGCGGGGCTTGGGGCCTTCTTCGTTATTGTTGTACCAACTAAAATTTCCCCTTCTTTCAACAATTGATTCAAGATACCAAAACTATTGTTTGAATCTGGGGATATCTTATAATCACTAGTAGAGGTTCCCTTTCCAGGCATTGGCCCTTTCTTTTTTGGAGACATGGGCCCCTTCCCTTTCTACCCTGTGTTCACTTGAGGAGGACGTTGGTTGTTTGTCATTGCGAGGCCTCTTCTCCTTCTCTATTACTTCCATTGTTATCCATCATTAAGTTGCTTTAATTGCTCTTTGCCTTCTTCTTGCTATTGCGTGCAAAATGGCCATATTCATGGAAAAAATTGCATTTAAATGGAAGTTGATCGTAATCAACTTCCTGTACATGAGATCAATTGTGTAGGTTTAGATTTATTGTTGCTAGTAAACCCTTGCCTAGGTTCACCTCCACACAGATCCTCACATATGCTTGCAATCCTTCTTGTGGCTAAGCTCGATCGATGTATTTTCCAAGGGCATTTCCTATACTCCTGAAAGTTTCCTCATTCCAACAATGTAGTAGGAAGAAGGGAAGCTTGACCCATATTGGGACTGCTACCGGAACATCACTTTCAGGATTAAATTCTATATTTTAGTGGTCTAGATATAACCCTTGGGTCTCCATGAAGTAAGGGCCATTCCTGAAGATGAGATATCAATCTGCTTTGAATTGAAACATGAAAGTGTAAAACCCTCATCCACAAAATGATGTTGAAACCTTATTTTTAATCTTATGTATCCAGTTCTTGTCAATCCATGTCCACAAGGATCTTGGAGAGCGCCATAAGCCCATAAGCTGACCAATAAGCCCTCGATTTGCAAGCTCAAGGGCCATCAATCTAGAATGAGAGGCATGAACAATGACCCTCCTAAACCCCAAAAATTTGTTTCAATGAAAAATATTTTAAAACAAAGACTTGTCTCATGTTTAGTAGTGCAGTTTGTATGAATCTACCTATACAAATCTGTAGACGAAGGCTAGAAACCATTAAACTTGCATATGGCCACTCCTTTTTTATAACCAGAGAAAATAATTGATTTTCTGAGAAGATATTTCCTACAATGGAACCTCTTCCACCTTGTCCACTATGTATGCAGTAGGCACATAAGGATCCAAGTAAGGTGGAGAAGCTATTTTATTTTTTACCACATTTTTGAACAAGGGCTTAGATGATGAGGTAGTATAATTAACGACATCACCTCCATGCATTCAAGAAACCAAATTGAGAGTAGAATCCTTGCAAATATTATATCTAGACAAGAAAAACTGATCCCCTAACTACTTACCGTCAAATATTAGACTTTAAGATGCATTAACAATCCCCACTTTGATAAGTAAGGGATAATGTTTGAGGGAACCTATGGAATCATAAGAGTTTACCAACAAGGAGATATATTCCCCATCAAAAGACCTCACAAAACTTGGATATCCTTTGCAAAACATCATTGAATCTTCCTTTACTTTCTAGAGATTAAATATTTGCTATAAATGTTTTGGCAAGATAATCCTCAGGGGTTGGGAATCTCGTGACATACTTACTTTGTGTCATACTTACTTTATGACATACTTACTTGGTGACATACTTATGTTGTGGCAAGACAATCCTCAAGGGTTGGGATACTGGACAAACTTTTCTGTCACAAAGTAAGTATGTCATGAGCTTACCCAAGCCTTATGTTGCAAATTTAAGTAATGTAGAGGTCAACCTCTACGACAAGTTATTAGATTATAAATTCATTGGCAAAGGGGCACAAAGCTCTCGTAAACCCTTGTTCTAATCATGTATTTTCAACAACTAATCTATCTTTAATATCAATTAACCCCAATAAATTAACTCCCTCGTCTACAATGAACCCATAATGGCCCTCCTTAATCACTCCTTACCATAGCTTGGCGCCTAGAAAACCTTAAAGGGGTAGTAACCTTCCATGAACACTTCAACATTGTGGCATAACAAAACCTAGAATAAACAAACCTAGTGGTTTCAAACGGAAACCCTCATGACCTCTACATAAGGCCCAAAAAATAAGGAAGTGGACTAATCGACCAATTCAATACCCTTTGGGTTAAACCTAAATGCTTGATTATTCCATAAAATATATAACACAAACCACAAACACACATAGTTCATAAAGAATAAACATATTATTGAGAACAGTTGAATTTGGAATTAGATATAACTAAAATAATTGCACCAATAAACATATTATTGAGAACATTTGAATTTGGAATTGGATATAACTAAAATAATTGCACCAATAAACATATTATTGAGAACATTTGAATTTGGAATTGGATATAACTAAAATAATTGCATCATTTTATTTTTTTATCTAGCTAATCAATATATCTGTCACTCAAAAACCTTTTTATAAAAATATGAAGAAAATTATTTTATTAGATAAAATTATAGATTTTAGATATATATATGTACAATTTAAATACAATAAAATTAAAAAATATTAAATTCATGTGTAAGAAGAAATTAATTTTTATTTCCACGAAGCTAAAAATAATATAAATATATTAATAATTTAATAAAGGTGAAATTTACCATATCCAAATTCAAACGTGGTGGAAAAAAGAAAAATTATTTACTTATACTGAAGCACCTTTGAAGTGTGATAGAAAATAACACCAAACAAATCCATTATAAGAAATTTCATAGTTTGAACAACATTTAAGGTGGGAGAAAATTTCAAAATTTGGACCAATAATGGTCGAGTCATTCTTCATGGGTCCAAATTTGTTGATCTAGAAGCTCTTCATCGTCCAAAAACCCTTTAGTCCACAACAGAAAATCAACGCATAGATTTGACATTTCACAAAAGACATTTGAATGCAAACCCTTGACCACTGATCTGGATCTCACGTGTCCTCCTCCTCCCACATAACGTGTGGGCGAGGGATTTCTAAACATATCAAGTTTCTTGGGGAATAAACCTGCTACGTATAACGTGTAACATAGGTGGACCACGGCCAGCGTTGAAGATAATCTAAACCCTACGATCAAAGATGTGGAGTGGCATATTCCACAGTCCAGAAGTATCTCCCACAATGTTAACTGCTATAGTTTCTCATGCGTTCCCACTCGCCCTGAAAGCAAAGCATTGGAAATATTAAACACAGATTGTGCCCGAGGCAGTAAGGTGTAGAAGAGGCACACGTCTTCTTGATCGCGCCCACGCTGTCGTGGAGGTTTTGCGATGGTTTCCACGAGCAATCGCCTGCTTACCACAACAAAACTTGAATTCTGATTGTTGGAAGAAACATAAAAGCAATGGTAGGGACGGGACCGCCTTCATCATCTTCTTCTTCGATGTTTACTGCATGGATTGCAGCCATGTCCAGGATTGATTTCACCAACAGCGCCGCCGCTGCGGCAGCGGCCGTGAATTCTACCTCTTCTTCTGATAGCATGCCGGAGGTTCGAGTCTCGGAGGGGCGCGACTCTTCTAAAGATAGCGATAATCAAGCAGTGGGCTATTCTTCGGCACAGTTAAACCTGGGATTCACAGAAAGGGCATTTTCTGCTGCGGGTGCTGCTTTTCTGTCGGCGATTATTGTCAATCCATTGGATGTTGTCAAGGTTTGGCGCTCTGTGAAGTTAGGTTGTATGCTTTATATCTCAGGGGGATTTTATGCCGTGTTTAATGTAATGTACTTGTTTTGCAGACGAGAATGCAAGCCCAGGCAGCTGGTGGCCCCTATTATCCACACGCCCATGAGAACCTCAGAACGTCCATGGTGACTCTCGGAGAAAACACGGTACGGTCATTTTTGGAACATTTTATAGTTAAAACTAGTGTCCATGCCTAAGGCCATGCCCTGATCTTTAATAAGAAACAGACATGTCTATACTAAATTACCATTCCCAAATTTATTGGAAAGGCGAAAATTTATAGGCAAGGTACCTGGAGAGGGAAAAACTCTGTCAAGACAAAATACCAGGATAAATCAGTATTTATTAAAATATATTCCAAGTGACACACCACAGGCTTTGATTATAATTTTTGGATAATGCATTATATCGGTGTCATATAGGAGAGTAGATTCTACCAGTAGACAGTTTACAATCAGTATCAGGTGCCGTCCCTTGGACTTAGGGTTGGCAATTTTGAGCAACTTTGCTGTAGTGCCATATCTAAAATTTGCATTAGTTTTGGTCGCAGAGACCAGAAGCCAAACTAGTAAATAAAGACATATAATGGGTCAAGGATTCATCGAACTGGACCAAGACGTTCACATTTTATTTTCTCAGTTCGCGGCAGGTCTATCCATAATTTTCTGTAGAGTAGCAATATTTGAATATGAATATGAATTTGGATACAATTTGGTACAGAAAAATACGTAAGGAAGAAAAAAATCTAGATGGCTCCTATAAAGAAGTATACTTCCCATAGATCCAAAAATATGCATCTTGTTTTAAAGTTTAGAATAATTCTGTTTTTGGGCTGTTTTTCTTGGGTTTATGGGTCAACTGGTATTTGACGCACGAGGTTTATCATCAAAGACAGTCAAAAGGAAGTTGACCCTACTGTATCTGTACCGTAAGTTTGCTGGATTTCAGACTACTGCCATATTTCTCTACAGCAAATGCCAAATGGCCGCATCTTTCTACTGTGGTTATCTGTCATCCTGGTTATTGTTTACAGTTTATGTTCCTTTTTGTTTACTTTTTTTGTTTGCTACGTAATGTGAGTACTGAGATGGCTGGTATTCCTAACATGTGGCTTGAGTTGCCATGATCCAGGCTCACCTAAACTGTCAAAAGCACCCAGGATCGTACCTGGCCTGGCCACAACAGCCCTTAGCATGGCTGGATTTTTGCCCACTTAATTTCGAACTGGTGACCTTTTGACCATGATGCCTTAACAGAACACCTGTCACCATCTGCTCTGTCCTGTGGGTATTCCTCTTTCTTTACCTTGAATCATAATACCATCTCCCATTGAAATAGGAAAAAATATATATTCTAATTTCTTACAATATGAAGTGGACAGCTCGATGCACGAGAACAACAGTTTTCGTTACCATGTGCAAGGTTCTCTAGGTAGAGCCTCATGTTTATGCAGAAGTGGCAAAATGGAATACGAGCTATCCTTTTATCAAGCTGTATGTGGTGGTAACTCACCAGACATTCACTTCCTAACAATCTTGAATATAGGAGTGGATAATCGTTTCTTGATGTGTGTGACCAAAAATGTACACTTCTAGGGTTTAAATGTTTTGTTGTAACGCTTAATACCAACGTGAATTACAGGGGCACTGGGCATGCCTGGTAATAACCTCTGGACAGGATTTCTTATTTCTTCACTAGCACCATTAATAGCATGCAAATGAGAAGTGAAGCATTGACAATCCCCATGATGAAAACTAATGTAATCACAGTCTTTTTCTGGTAGTAATGAACAGTAACACAGGGCACCCAATGCCAGTGTGTTTATTGGAGTTTCTAATGACACTCATGAAATCGAATACAAAAATTTTAATAATCAACGATGCCTTTCCTATTAATTGATATTTTGGTGACTTGTTTCAGAATACAGTTCTTTTGTTCCATTTCAAAGTCACATGACTTGTCCTCACCAATGACTCAAAAATCCTGAATGGAGAGTCGGCTACTCAGCAATGGCTCAACGTATTAAAAATACATGAAATACTGAAAAGGGTTATGTGAAATTGCATAGTTACACTGGAAGTCTCCCTGCACCTCGGAGACTTATCCCCTGAGCTCCTACATCCCTAGGCACACAGGACATCCCCAGGAGTTGGGGATTCCCTTGGGGACATCAGGGAGTTCCCCATATCCCCATGTAATCCCCTGCCAAATTGGGGATGTCCCAGGGAATTCCCTATTGCCTCTTGATAAATTGAGGTTTGTTGGCATCCCCAACCCTGACACTCCCAAAAGGAAGCTGAAGCGGCCCTGTTTTAGTGTGGGCCCATTGTGGTCCAGCTTGGGCAATAAAAAAGACCTGTGAATTTATATGAAATGGCCCCCAACTATTTTCATTTTTCCTTAATATCTGAACTGAGACGTTGTTATTACGACGTGAAATATTGTTGTTTGGGGCCGAGACAGTGTTGTCTGGAGTCCCTCACAGCGTTTCTATCCATTCTTATATTTGTTGTTGCTGAAAGTGTGCAGTCAGTCTGCTGTATTGTTTTATATCGTTTGGAGGCTGCCAGAGAATGTGGTTTGGAGGAAAAGAGAGTGTAGTTTGAAGCTGCTTCAGAGGTTGTTGTGTGGTCACATCTTCGTGGGTTGGAGATTCAAATGTTACAAATCAAGAATGATCATTTGATTTATTTTTTCTATATCATAATTTCATTTTTAATTTAAAAAAAATCTATGGAGCTTTTTTCCTCTGAATTTTGAATAGCTTTTGGACTTACTTTTGAAATTTTGATTATTTTTAAATATTCTTTCATTGCCCCCAATATGTTGTCCCCTGGAAATTTGAGAGTACCTTCTAGGGCTGTCACCCCTGGGAAGTTTGAGAGTACCTTCTAGCAGTCCTTCATCCCTGTTCCCCCATACCCCACATTCCCTGTTCTGGAAACTTGTGCAACTTACTAAAGTTGAAAATGAAAGTGGGTTAAAAAGAGGGTCAAGCTTGGTCAAATTGGTAAAAGATATACAAATTTGCCAAACTTGGTCAGAGTTGGTCAAAATTTGTCGAACTCAAAGTAATTGTATGTTTGACCAATTCATTCTTAGTAACTTCAGCTTGTTTTGGGGCTGAGTTGTGTTGACTTACAAAATTTGTAGATTTTGGGTGAGTTATGTTGCGTGGCTCTATATGTTTTATTAACCTTATCATCCCCTGTTTGTGCTTTTCAAGGTTAGCCAGTATTTTAAGGTGTTTATGTTGAAAAAATCAGCATTGGGATAAAATCGATGAGTGTTTGGAAAATGAAAAATTTGTAAAAATCAGTAAAGATTGACAAACATTGGCAAAATTGAAAAAATACAAAAATATTAATTTCTAAATTTTTTCCTTAGCATCTAAAACATCCACAACATCAAATAAATGAGGGGTTGAGGTAGATCCTTGCAGCATGAATGAGACACTGGAGTGCATTGTTCCGTCACTCATCAATCACTCTTTATATCAACTGTTGTTTCTCTAATCCCTCATCCCCCTTAGCCTTATAATATATACGAATGACTTCTTTGGTCCTATCTATGGCCTTATCCAAGTAGTCCATTGTGGGCTTGTCTCCATCAACCAACTAAAGAACTCTTACCAAAGGTTTGTTAATGGCACACACCGTCCTCCATTGTTGCTCAAAAGCTCTCCTAATATGAAACTTGCTTGAATATGACCTCTTTCTCCAGTTTGCGGCTAAAAGATAAAGCACACCACTCTTTTGAGAGAAATAGTCTCCTCACATCCCACATAGAATTTAGGAGAGATTAAAGAGATATGAAGCTAGTGATAAATTGTGTAATGGCATGACATGCCAACTCCTTGTTATGGGTGAATCTTCTCATCAAGCTAAACACAGATCATGATTATATATAAATTTTGTTATGCTATAATTCAACATAATCCCTGACATAAGGAATTTTCCTGATATCCTCTAAGATCAAATCAATATAGTCTACAACACAAGGTATTCAAAGCAAGTTAGGATATCTCTCCATAAGGAACCTGCTAGTAGCAACATAATTTGTATCATTGTTAGTTATGACTTGGACAATATTTTGTGGAACTACCTCTAGAATGAACACATCCAACAGCTCACATAATATGTTAAATTTCCATGGAATTTTGCAACTACATAGTGAATAACTGGAAAATAATGCACCAATACTGAAACCTACTTTACCTTCACCAAGATACAAAGTTCTTTAATTGATAAGTAGTGGAATAAACATAGAGATAAATATGCAGTCACACAATTTACACAATAATTTTTCTTGGGAAAACCCCTTTCTTTGTTGTAGTATTTTATTGATAGAGTTGGAGCAATCTGATCTCTTACAAGTCAATTTATCACACTAATAACAATCTAGTCCTCACGTTGTATTCGCTGGACTCGTCTTGCAAACACACTTGATCCAACTCCTACTTCCTTGTGGCCTGCGTGGCGCTATTTCCTTGTGCTGATCTCCATTGCCTTGCCCGAATTCTTTACACACAGGTCTCCATTGCCTGGCCCGAATTCCTTACACGCAGGCCTCCTATTCTCTACCGTAGAGGGCCTCCTATTCTTTAGGATGTGGCCCCTAGCTCCTAGCGCAATTTGCACAAGAAAGCCTCTTGAAAATTGTGTGTTGGCCAGTGTTTTAAAAATTGGCCGAACTGGACTGAGCTGGACTCTTGCCTGAGTCGGTTTGATACAAAATCCAGTTCAAAGGCTGGTTTGTTACCGAACCGGCCAAGTCGGTCACCGACTCGATCGGTTTGGTAACAGACCGTTCGGCTCGATCGAGTCCAACTTAAATCAGCCGAGCTAGTCAAACTCGATCAGTGGTTGAATTTGGAGGGAAAGCAGACTCCAAACTTGGTTATTTTTTGGTTTTAGGTTTTTTGCTTGTCCATCTAACCTCTCCCAAGCCTATAAAAGCCACCCAACCTGCCCATTGCGCCTGCTAGTGCTACTACTTCTACAGTTGCAGTTGGAGATCATGATGAGGAGGAGCCATGGGTTTCCCTGTCTGTCTGATTCTGATTTAGAGTTTGAGCTAGATGATGTTGGCTTCCCTAGTAGTAGCCAATAGTGACTAGTGACTAGTGATGTTTTACTTTTGTTGTAGAGGCCATTTAGAGCCTCCTTGGTTATGTGTTTTTGTTCTGATCTCTATATCATGTATGTCTTAGACAGTGCATTGAGTGCCATTTTGATATAATAGATATATTTATGAGCCTACTGTGATCATATGTTGGCTTCTCTCTATATTCTAATGCTTTGTGTTTGGAAACATGAATGAAAATATTTACAATTATGTTTTTCATGAAAAATAAATATTTAATGTATTTTTTACAACGATGAGTCATTGAAATCAAACCGGCCAAGTCGATATCGAGTTGGAGTCGACCCTCGGTCGGTTTCGAACCCGAGTCGGAGTTTTAAAACATTGGTGTTTGTTTCCTCCAAAGTACGCACTCACACAAAACTGTGCTCTCTCTCACAATCTAGTGAGCTATGTCTTGTCATAGTCCTTCGTGAGCAAAACAATTTGTGAAACTTTGTGCTTGTTTCCTCCTTTTATCAATTCGATCCATGCTCAATTTGGGAAATACAATTTTAGAACAACAATTGTGATTGTCTTGTTAACTGAGTTTAATTGACTCTCTAACTTGTCCTTGCCTCAATTAGAAACTGAAGCCCCCAACTCGTCCTCTTCTAAACTTAGACTACCACTCTATCTTGTAGTTTATTGAGGAAGGCTCCACGTGATTGAAGCTCCAATGCATGAATTCTCCATCTCCATGAACTCGTCCATGGTCAAAGGAAAGACAAACTCAGTCTTTTTGGCTAAGGCATGAGCCAGGGAAGACCTTCCCTCGCTACACTTATCATAATCATATATCTTTTACATATGCAGATGTATCGACAAATTATATAAACATTGCCCCCTTGGGACAATTAACCAAGAAGTTAATAAGGGTTCTACCCTTTTGATGAATCTAACCATTCGATATCATAGTGCATCCATTGTGTTCCCATAATATCCTAAACTCCTCCAATCTAGTAGTGTAGTTGTCCTTTTTTATTTTTGAATAATAGGCCCTCTCAACTCATTAGAGAAAGGGGCATTGTTCCCTTGGCCAACAATAGCAATAACATCAACCATAGGCTGGAGAAATGATTGTTCGTGGCAATGTTGAAAGGAATGCCACTCCATAGAAAATACCTATCCACTAGCTTGCCAACTTTGCCAACTTCTCCTTGTGTTGACTTGATAGAGTATTGTGCACTAGGAGTGGTTTTAGGAACAAAAATTGATGAGGTAGATCAAGGCTAGCCATTGTGGAAGGTGATGCTGAAGAACCACTCTTAGTCGCCCCCTACTCCTCCCCTTGCAATTTGACTTCTCATAGTTGCTCTGATATATTTGGTAAAATCTTGTAGGGATTTGGTGGCAATATGGATGATTTCTGAAGTTTCATCTGGCAAAGTTCTATATCATGTCCCAAAATTTGTGCGAGGTGGTATTTCAATTGGGAGATTCTCCGTCATATGCTTACCATACAACCTGAAATTTAAT
Source organism: Pinus taeda (assembly GCA_000404065.3). NCBI lineage: Eukaryota > Viridiplantae > Streptophyta > Pinopsida > Pinales > Pinaceae > Pinus > Pinus taeda. The sequence continues at coordinate 47,926 of APFE031579607.1, read as the reverse complement.
TTTTGTCTATTGAATTTGAACCCCCCCTCGGGTTCACCATATTTCCACATAGGGTCCAAAGCTCTTGACATTTTTAGTCTTCAATGTAATCATTGAACCTAGGGCACTAAAAATAATCGAAAAAAAAATCTACATTTCTGCAATCAAAATTTAAAATTAGAAATAATTGCATAAAAAAATAAATTTAACTACACAAAAATTTGCAATAATAGAGGGACATACTTGCAGGCTGCAAATTGCCAAATGGCAAGTACACCAACAGTTGTAAGAAGTTGGCCACTGGTTGGGAAACCTGCTCCACTCAATGAATTGATAATGGCAAAAAAACACTCGCTCTTTGTTGGAAATATGGTAGCGATGGTTGGTATTTTCATCATGTGGAAAAATATAAATTTCTACCTCCAATTATTCAAGTCAGCCTCCTATTATTTTAGGTTCGCTGGGCCTCCAAGAGTCACCCATTCGACCCCCCTTTGAAGTCTATATAAAGGAGAGCCTTGCTCCTCATTTAGCACATCGAATTTGTCTTGTGTATCTTTGATCCAACGAATTTCAGAAGGGGAAAAGGAGGGCCGAATTTTAGGAGGGTGGTTTCGAATTTCGTTTTGTTCTTGGATATTGTCTCTGATGTATTGATGAACTATCAACTCTCTCTCACATAAGGAAGGACTTCTGGGTTTTGTTTTGGCCTCAAGCTTAATCCCTGTGTCTTTTTTCTCATGGTTATTTTTATACTGCTCTTTCATATTTAATGGTTGAATTTTCTTTTGTGAACCATCAAGACCAAGCATGGCACATGGTGACTCATGAGGGGAGCAATAGTCGTGCAGCTCGACGAACTCGTGCTTCTATTTCTGCTAGGCCTAATGATGTTGCTCATGCTACTACTAGTATTGCCACTGAGGATGGAGAGGAGTTTGAGGAGTCCTCGAACTCTAAGCTAAACAGTGTTTATGTAGCTCCGGGTAATGATCCCATGTGTAGTAGTGGTGATGAGTTTGATGAGTGATCATGTCGATCAATGATTTGTAGTAGGCTAGTGGTATAGTAGCTTGAGTTGTAGCATTGTTTTTGGACTTAGGAGGCCATTTAGAGCCTCATTGTAGGCATTCTTTTGGGACTCTAGAGGCCATTTAGAGCCTCATTGGTTATGTATTTTGTCAATGATATCATTGATATGTATTGCACTCAGTACCATTTTGATATATGCAACCTTACATGGTATATAAATGAGAAGACTTTCTTTATTTTGTCTCTAATGGTTTGGAATCATGGTTTATAATTTTAAAAATATATATTTTTTCATTAAAATTAATTAATTTATGTATTTTTTCCAATTCCGATTTATTGAATCCGGTTCGATCCAGTTCCAGTTCGAATCATGGTTAGATAGGCGGCTTGGCTCGAAACCCGATTCCGGTTTTTAAAACAATGCTTGGTAGTGCATACTTCAAAGAGAGAGAGAGAGAGAGAGAGAGAGAGAGAGAGAGAGCCCACAGGGCTAAAAGAGCCTACATTACATAACTAGTATAGGCTTGCATGGCCCAAAGATTTTCCCAAGTATATACACTCTCTGACTGCATTTGTAAGGATGACTGGCCCATATAACATGATCCTTCTGGGCTGACAAACGAAGACTTGTTTGCAGTCTGCAGGGCGTAAAGACCCTGTATTATATGATCACTATAATACTTGCAAGACAAAAAGATTAGTCCAACAATAAATAGACAACCTCAACTATATAGTGATGTAAAGACATTTAAAAGTTAATACCATATAATGTCAAATGTTTAACACGGGTACATCTTTCTCAGTGTGTGTGTGTGTGTGTGCGCATGTGCGTGCACTGTGTATACATGTTATAACTTTAAAAAATTCATATCTCCAAATTATATGTGGTATTTAACTATACTCAGTGGTGATAAACAAATGTTGAGAAATGGCAATAAGAAATTTCAGTTTAATTTGTCCCTGAATTAAACTGTGAATTAAAATCAAATTCTATTCTCATAGCAACTTGTAAATAGTTAATTAAGTTTAATTGACTTAATTAGCTTAGGAATTTCGGGTTGGATGTCTTTTTGTAGTCATGTATATGTTCTTAAATTTTAGGGGTCTAGGATGAGTTTATTTGAGTTGTAATTAGATAATTTAGTTTGACTGAGTTATAGGCAGTTAAACTAGTTCTAACTAATGGAGGAACTAGTAGAGGTCTAGTAGTGATTTGGTGCACTGGTGCATCCTCAGTGCTACTCCAGCTAACTAAAGATTCCCTCATGAGAATCTCATGCATGTCAATTCAGAGAAAGACCTAGTTGAGACTAGAGTGCAGGGACAATGTACTATTAGTTGTAGAATAAACCAAGTTGTATAGATCATGCATGCAATCAGAAGAGGACCTAGTTTTGGATTGTGCAGTTATGGAAGAAGGGATTCCCAATTAAATATGGGCTATTCCTCACAAGAATTGCACAAGGAAAGAGGGGCTCAGTAGGCAACAAAAATTGGCTAATTGTTTAGTGCAGGCTTGTGAGGCAGAGAGTTGATCATACTTGTGCAGAATTGTTCTTGTGAGAACAAGCTTTGTATTATCAGTCAGATTTTTGATTAATATTGCCATTACCGAAACTCTTTATAATATAGGGCCTAAAGAGCCTCTGTGTGTGCCTACTATTGTGTCGAAGGAACGCCTTTCTCAAAAGGAAAGACGTTCCTTCAACACATAGCCACGGGTCAAGTAAAGAAGATTGGGATTCGAGTTAAGAATCTCTATAAGTTGGAGGTAGAGGATTGTGCTGCTTTGAGCACGAAGCAAAGAAGGTGCAGAGCCGAGACGTTGGTGAGTTGTGGCATAGGTGATTGGGCCACTTGCATCATGGGGCTTTGAAAATCATGCAACATATCTCTACTGGTCTTCCCAAAGGTACGCTAGAGCAAGTTGATACATGTAAGGGGTGTACTTTGGGAAAATACACCAAGGCTTCCTTTCACGACAGAGACAGTCGAGCAGAGGTGATTCTAGAGAGAGTCCATTCAGATGTGTGTGGACCATTCTCGACACCATCCACAACCAAACACAAGTATTATGCTATATTCGTTGATGACTTTTCTCGTAAATGTTGGATATTTTTCATGCAGAAGAAGGATCAAGCTTTCACAAAGTTTTGTGAATTTAAAGCATTGGTCGAGAAAGAGTCTGGCAAGAAGGTTAAAGCTCTGAGGAGTGATAACGGTGGTGGGTATGTCTCAAATGAGTTTAAGAACTTCTGTGCAGTAGAAGGGATTAAACAGGAGTTGACGACACCCTATAACCCATAGCAGAATGGGGTGGTTGAGAGAAAGAACAAAAGCATTGTAGGGATATCATAGGCGACATTGCATGATCAGGGCCTACCACTACACTTGTGGGTTGAGGCATGCAACACAACGGTTTATTTGCAGGATCATAGCCCGCATCAGATACTTGGGATGAAGACACCAAAGGAGGCTTATTCCGGTAAGAGGCCAAATGTTGGTCACTTCAGGATTTTTGGGTCATCAATATATTAACATGTGACCAAAGATGAAAGGAAGAAGCTTGAGCTGACAACAAAGTTGGGGATATTTGTGGGGTACACTGATACACCTCACAATTATCGAGTGTATTTGCCGACTAGCAGGATGACAATGGTTGGCATGGATGTCAAATTCGATGAGGAGAAGGCCATGCGAGTTTTCGTTGAGAAAGAGCTTGAGCTACATGCGATTGAGGAGCTTTTAGCTCCTAATGTTGAGGAGCCTCAGATTGATGTGGAGTAGCCACATGCAGAGGATCCGGGAGTGGAGACATCCACTCAGGCAAAGTCTTCCAGAGATGGGAGAAAGTGCACTAGAGATGCTGACAGGCTATTGCATGATGCATGAGAGAATGTGGGAGCACCCACATCTCAGCGCAGGCAAAGGAGGTCCCCTGAGAGGTACACTGGATATATGGCTCTTATGAGCGGATGTGTTGAGACAAAGCCATCTTTCTTTGAGGAAGCAGTGCAACAACCGGTTTGGGTTGATGCCGTGGTGGAGTATGACTTCATAGTTTGTAACAATGTTTGGGATGTGGTCCCGTGATCGAAGGACAAGTCAGTGGTGAGCTCCTGATGGCTTTACAAAGTAAAGCAAGCTGCAGATGGTAGTGTGGAGAAGTATAAGGCTAGGTTTGTGGCCCGTGGATTTTCACAGGTAGAGGGGATTGACTATGATGAGACTTTTGCTCCTGTTGCAAGGTACGCATCAATTAAATCTATATTGGCACTATCAGCACATATGGGTTGGAAGATACATCAGATGGATGTAAAGACAACCTTCCTTAATGGCATGATTGAGGAAGAGGTGTACATAGAGCAACTTGAAGGTTTTGAGACCTTCGACTGTGAGTCGCATGTGTGCTGAATCAAGAGGGCGTTGTATGGGTTGAAGCAAGCACCCCATGCTTGGTACACTAGGATCAATAACTACTTCACCGAGTTGAGCTTCACCAAGAGTGAAGCGGATGTGAACCTGTATCACATAGTGGTGGAAGGTAAATTGTTGATCATAGTTTTGTGTGTTGATGATTTGATTCTGACAGGTGATGATCAATTGATCAAGTCTTACGAGGAGGACCTTGCAAGAGAGTTTGAGATGAAGGACATGGGGCTCATGCATTTCTTTCTGGGCATGGAAGTATGGCATGGTGATGGGGAATTGTTTGTGTCTCAAGGCAAGTATGCCAACGAGATACTCAGGAGGTTTCGCATGGAGAGCAGGAAACCCATGGAGACTCCTTTAGCAGGTAACTAGAGGAAGGAGGATGCTACTTCAGGGGAAGTAGTGGAAACTACTGTTTACAGGCAACTTGTGGGTTCACTTATGTTTTTGGTGAACACATGACCGGATATGTGCTATGCAGTTAACCAACTTAGTCAAGCGATGGTTAGGCCTACCAAGCTGTATTGGAAGGTGACAAAGCATGTGTTGATATACCTCAAGAGAACTACGTAGTATGGATTATGGTATAGACGGACAGAGGGAGTGAAGCTTCAAGGCTTCACTGATGTAGATTGGGCAGGGAGTCCATCCAACAGGAAAAGCACATCAGGAGTGATCTTCAATATTGGGTCAGCAGTAGTTTCTTGGTACAATAGGGAACAAAGATCGATTGCACTCAGTTTGACAGAGGTAGAGTACATGGCTGCAAGTCAAGCAACAAGTGAGGCCATCTGGATGAGGAAGATTCTGGTTGGTTTGTTTGGTCAGCAGATGGATCCAACTGTGATTTACTACGATAATCAAAGTTGTATCAAACTCTTTGAAAATCCAATTTTTCATGATTGGTCCAAGCATATTGATATCCGATATCATCATCTTCGACATAATGTATTGAGGCAGATTATGTTGTTGGGGTATGTTCCCACGAAGGAGCAAGATGCTGACATTTTGACAAAGGCATTGTCAAGATGTAAATTCGAGTTTCACAAAGACATGATCAGGGTAGCTGATAATCCCTTTCTTGTTAAGAGGGAGTGTTGAGAAATGGCAATAAGAAATTCCAGTTTAATTTGTCTTTGAATTAAACTATGAATGAAAATTGAATTCTATTCTCATAGCAACTTGGAAATAGTTAATTAAGTTTAATTGACTTAATTAGTTTAGGAATTTCGAGTTGAAAGTCTTTCTGTAGTCATGTATATGTTCTCCTTAAATTTTAGGGGTCCAGGATGAGTTTATTTGAGTTGTAATTAGATAACTTAGTCAAACTGAGTTATAGGCAGTTAAACTAGTTTTAACTGTTGGAGGAACTTGTAGAGGTCTAGTAGTGAGTTGGTGCATTGGTGCATCCTTAGTGCTACTCCACTTAACTGAAGATTCCCTCATGAAAAATTCATGCATGTCAATTCAGAGAAAGACCCAGTTGAGACTAGAGTGTAGGGACAATGTACTATTAGTTGTAGAATGATCCGAGTTGTATAGATCATGCATGCAATCAGAAGAGGACCTAGTTTTGGATTGCCCAATTATGGAAGAAGGAATTCTCAATTAAATATGGGCTATTCCTCACAGAAATTGCACAAGGAAATAGGGGCTCAATAGGGAGCAAAAATTGACTAAGTGTTGGTTAGTGTGGGCTTGTGAGGTAGAGAGTTGATCATACTTGTGCGGATTTGTTCTTGTGAGAACAAGCTTTATATTATCACTCAGATTTATGATTAATGCAATATATAGTGAGGGTTTTGAGCAGTGGTTTTCCCTAGAGAAACAATTGTGTTATGGGTCTTTGATTATCTTCCTCTTGTCGATTATCATCGATTCTTGGTTTCCACTGTTTAAAGAGTAGAGTAGATTCTTGTCTTGTGTTTTAGTACATTACATGAGCTGTGAATCTACAGGAAAATCTACAACAAAGCACAAGTGAACTTCGGCCACAGGAATCAATGCCAAAGCTTTTGTTATTAGTACATGCAGGTGGCATCCAATATTGGTTTCCACTATATGAGATAATTTTTTTTTAAACAATGAATCAATAGTGCTTATTGTCTCCTAGATTGGTCATTGGCTTGTACTCTTTATGTTCATTATGGCTCTTAAATGAGTTATTTGAGTTGACTGGTGGATACTATTGACCACCTTTGAGTTCACTGGTGGCTACTATTGACCATGATGTTGATGTGAGTTTCCCCATTTCTCTGCAGTTAGCATTCTAATGCAATCAATAATTGGTTGTGTGATTTCGTTATGTCCTCTTCTAATTAAATTCCCCAAGGGAGGATGAAGTGGCCTATCCAACGCCATAGGCTAGAGTCTTTTGTAAAGGGGGAACCCATTATTCAATGTTATTGGGGTAACATTGGGTAAATTCGGGTAATTGGAGGAAAACTTGTGGAAAAAACCAAATTTGAGGCAAAATGGAGGGAAGCTTGTTAGCCCCTAAAATTAAAATTATGAGGGAAAACCCCAAGGGAATCTAGAAAATGGAGAGAGGAGAATCATTTTTCTCATCATGGATTGTGTATTTTTCTGATTTTTGAGCTGATGCTCTTGGAGGGATCCCTATATTTGGATAGGGTTCGGTGGTGGAAGATTCCATCCTTGTCAATCCCTTCTCTAGACTTTGTTTAGCGAAATTTCGGAGGCAACACTCATCTATCTTGTGGCAATTCTGAGGCAGCAAATTGGAGCAACAAGAGTTATGAGGTATGGTTTGAACAACAAAGTATCTCTGAAACAACGAAGGTGTTTCTAGGGCACCCATTGGTAGCAAAATACCCCTGTTTCTCTCTCCCTGAGGCTGCAGCCCATTTGGACATGGTCTTCTGTGCCAACGTCTTCACCTGAAGCTACAGACGACATTTCCTGTGGCTGCATAGGGTTCTGGAGGGCTTATTCTCTATGACAACAAGGGTATCTGGTACTGTTTGGGCAGTGAAGTTAGTCTCTGAGCCAACGACCCCATCCTCAAGTACTTACCTGTGGCAGTGGAAGAATTTTGAAGCCCATTTGTGATAGGGGTTCACATCTATAACACTGTCTGAGGTAACGCCCTATTCTGTGGCAGCGTTGGAGGTTCTCTTTGTGGTAGCAGATCCCTTCTTGGGGTCACTTTGTGAGATCAAATTCTGGCTGTGGTGGTTCTTTAGGACAACAGCACCAGCCTGAAGGTCACGACTGGGAAAGCAATTATTTTTGAGGTTTGTATAAGGGTTGCGGTTCACAATGACAACAAAACCCTCTTGATGTCCTGTCTGTTTTTCGTAAGGAGCCTGAGGCAGCGCATTGGGACTGAGGCTTGATCTGGGCAATGGATCATCTCTGTGTAGGTGTATGGCATCAAAGAGACAGTAGGAGGCAGAAATTATTAAGGCTGGTTGCAAGGTCAGATTTAGGATATTAGGACAGTAGGTTTTGCTGATGCAATAACAATTGTTGTGTATTTAAACTGTAGTGTGAAATTGGGAGGATTGTGGATCTAAACTCATTATGTACTGCAGACTCGGCTTCATGTGCATGAGCTATTGAATACTGGTTACACTATCTTATTGTATTCATTATTTTCTCTGGTTGCAAAAATGGAAAGAATATTTCAATATTGTGATATTAGCTAAAATACAAATCTTGTCTTGTGCTCTTTTCAAATGCTAAGGGTAAATTTCCCCCCAAGTGAGATTACAATTTTATTAGAGCTGTTCATCTTGCCAGCCTGTGAACATATGAACCTTGGATGTTTCTGGAAGACAGGGAGAACAGTATAGTCATGAAGATGAGGGGTGGCCACAACTCAGTCATGGAAGACAAGGAAGAACAAGAACCCTTTTGGCATCTTGAATGAGCTATCAAGGGGACAACAACAGATAGTTCAAGGGCAGTGACAAATAGCTCAACTGTAGCACAGGGGTAGCAGCAGATAGCCGAAGGATAATAGCAGATGGCCTAGTTTTTGGCCCAAGTCATGGGAAATCTAAACATTACAGTTAACAATGTTGCTAGTGGATCTAATGGTGGTAACATGAATTTTGCATAGGGGAGCAACAACCATAATCCTGGCTTCTTCAACAAATTTGCACAAGAAAACACAGGGGAAACCAGTAGAAGTAACCACAGGCATTTACTACCCCAATTTCTAGATAGTTAGTGGGCAACAACCCAAGGAGCAACGAAACAAAATGGAGATTTTACAAAATATTTTTGGGAGTATGCATCACCAAGGGAAGATGTTCAAGCAACCATGACTTTTCATGAGTTCAGTAGCATTAAGTATAGAAATAGTCCCTAGACAAAACAGAATCATGGTCTAATGCACAATGTTGGGAAATTGTCCATTTCCTCTTTCAATGGGTCATCCAAGTGCTTGACAAGGGCTTGGGTTACAAAAGCTAGACACCTTCCAATTTGACCCCATGCTAGAAGCAGATGCTATCAAATTTTCACTTTACATTTGGAAGGAGAAGTGCATGAATGGTGGGTACCATCGGTTGGTCACCCTGGAACGTTCCAATATTGCTTCTTATGAGGTCTTCACACAAAGATTGATAGACCAGTTTGATAGGAAGGATTAAAAAATACACTTTAGAGAGCTAGCACAACTCAAGCAAACTGGAAACCAGAGGTTTGCATCTCAGAATTTTAGTGGGTAACGATCATGGTGACAAACATCTCTGAGCAAAGATTGATCATGCTCTTCACGGAAGGTTTATACGAACCCTTGCATGGTTGGGTCAAGGTCTTCAAGCCCACTACCTTACAAGATGCCATCACCAAGATACAAGACATGGGAGAGGTAGTACCTAAAGCAAACGATCCAAATCATTCATCTCTTAGAGGAGCAAAGATAAGAAGCCCTTTTAGAGAGAATGGAACAGAAAGGATAGGTCGGATAATGAAACTCGAAGCTAGTTAAGAAGGAAGAAACTTTGCTTCACTTGCAAGGAACCGTGAGAACCTGGTCACAGATGCTTGGGCAAAGGGAAAGTCCACTATATTGAAGTAGTTGTAGACAATGACAATGAAAAAGATACAACACCAGCACCAAGCAATGAGCCTAGCAATTTCGAAGAAGAGTAGTCCTTTGAGGAGGCTAAAGTAGATGAGAATCCTAGTACAAGAATCAAGGGTGGTACTATTGCCACTCTTTCAGGAGTTCCCAAATATTGCACCTTCAGGATCAAGGGGGTCATAAAGGGGTAATGAATCATAACTTTTTGGTCGATGGTGGAGTTACACACATTTCATTGATACAACTTTAGTGGCAAGAAAAGGTCTTTCCACATAAGAGTTTGAAGGCTTTAACATGATGGTGGTTGATGGGTACAGCATGGCTTGCATGCAGGTGATCGTAAGTTTGAGCATAACATTAGGTAACTACATCTTCACTGATGACTTTTATATTGAACTCACATATACCAATGTTGTATTGGGGGTTGAATGGGTATACTTGTTGGGGAAGTTCTCAATGAACTAATGGGCGATGGATTCAGGGGATCGAATGGAAACAAGGTAGTATTGAGAGGTATGTCTAGTGGCGGTCCTCAAATTATTCAAACTAAGAGAATAGAGGCTATATTTAGGCATGGCGATGTGGCTTACACAATAAAATGTATGATTACAAACAAGAAGTTGTTAAATAACAACCAACAATATCAGGTCAATATTTAACTATTGTTGAATAAGCATGACGAGGTGTTTGGTGAGATTCCCCTAGGTAGACCTCCTGATAGGGGCTTTGAGCACACCTTACAGGCACTCGAAGAAATTTAAGGACGAGATAAAAAGGTCATAAAAGAATTACTAGCTATGGGCCACATTAGTCCTAGCTCAAGTCAATTTGCTTTGTTGGTAGTTTTGGTGCAGAAGAAGGATGGCACATAAAGGATGTGCATTGACTACTGGGCATTGAACAAAAATAACATCAAAAACAACTACCCCATTCCTAGGATCTATGGACTACTGGATGAATTGCATGGAGCGGTATAGTTCTCAAAGATTGATTTGCAGTCAAGATATCATTAGATCTGAGTCAGGGAGGAGGAGGTGCATAAGACAACTTTTAGGTGCCACTATGGGCATTTTGAATTCTTGGTCATGCCATTTGGGCTAACCAATGCATCGACCACTTTCCAATCTTGTAATAACCACATCCTCAACAAACGGTTGAGGAAATTCTTATTGGTGTTATTTGACGGCCTCCTAATATACAACAAAACATGGAGGGAGCACTTGGAAATCTTGGAGCGGTTGAGGAAATTGTTGCTGGTGTTCTTTGACGACCTCCTCATATACAACAAAACATGGAAGGAGCACTTGGACACTTGGATGAGATTTTTGGGCATTATGAAGGAGCATTCACTTTATGCCAAGGCAGTGTTGTAGGAGCCGTCCCACTCGCCCCCATGGATTAGAACCTGAAACTGTCTTGTGTGGAATTGTGGTCAAACTGCAGGTATAATCATTCTCCTTTATCTTTCATTTTCATCCTTTTACTTAAATTTTTAACATTACCATGAAATGACTTAGGATTTTTGAGAGTGGTTCCAACCTCATCAAACTTCATATGGAGAAAATAGAATTTCATATCCCATTCGAAATTCAATAGTTTTAACAATTTTCAGGACTTTTGGATCAATGGGATTGTGGCATTTCATTAGATTATATCATGTATGAGGGTATGTGATTTGTATTTAATCAACAGCACGAAGCCCTATATGTACCCCAGTGTTGGTGGTGTTGATTGTTGAACTCCTTTGTCATGGCCTTAGCAAAATGTACCCTTCACTCAAGTCAAATTCATTGATCAGGCATGTTAAGTTTTTTCTACCATATTTTAAGGCTTGGATTAGGCAGTTTGATCAAAATTGGGCAATGATCACTAATATCCCTAGAGAATTGAGGTAGAGGCAACAACTAGACAAGAGGAGAAGAATTTAGATTCTAGATGGTTGATGCTCGAATAATAAATCATTAATGGACTATGGATGCCATTGTTATCTTGATTTGTGTACAATATGCATGCTTTGATATATGCTGCAATTGATTTGGTATTAAGGAATTTTTTTGAATATAAATGTGCAATGCTTTCAAGGATTTTTGGAAAATGATGCTTTCAACGCTTTCTTCCAAAAAGGCACTTCCTTTGTCCCTGCTTTGTGCAACATTGTGCCAATGCATCAAAGTGCAATTTAGGATGACAAAGATCCTTTATTTGGGACATATAACCAATGCGCAAGGGGTACATGTGCATCAAGAGAAGATACATGCTATACTGGATTGGCCCACACCTAGGAACCTTACATAGTTACAAGGATTCTTTGGGATTTGTAGTTATTACAGGTGATTCGTCAAAGGATTCTCTCAGTTAGGTGCACCATTGACATATTTGACAAAGAAAGGGTCGTTTAGGTGGATAGAAGAGTTCGATAGAGCATTTAACAAGCTCAAGGAGGTAATGAGATAATGCCCAGAATTGGCACTTCCTAACTTCAGCCAACCCTTTGTATTGAGTGTGATGCTTCGAATGAAGGGATAGGAGAGGCGGTGATGCAAAATAAACACCAAATTGCTTTCGAGAGTCGGAAACTTAGGGATCCAGAGTGACGTTATTCCATCTACGACAAGGAGATGCTTGCCATTATGCATGCCTTGACATAATTCAGGCAATACTTGGTGGGGGTAGATTTGTGGTCAAAACAGATCACAACAACTTATGACTATTCCTAGAACAAAAGGACCTAAATTAAAGACAACAAAAGTGGGTAAGTAAGATCCAAGCCTATGATTTTAACATTGAGTACGTGAAAGGAAAAAAGAACTTCGTGGCCGATGCACTTTCTAGGAAACCAACAACGTGTTCACTCGTGAAGATCACAGAGGATTGGAAGGGCCAACTCTTGGTGGAATATTCCAAAAATAAGTTTGCTTGTGCATTGATGGATGGCCTCATAACTTATGACTATTCCTGGAGCAAAATGACCTAAATTAAAGACAACAAAAGTGGGTAAGTAAGATCCAAGCCTATGATTTTAACATTGAGTATGTGAAAGGAAAAAAGAACGTCGTCGTTGATGCACTTTCTAGGAAACCAACAACATGTTCACTCGTGGAGATCACAGAGGATTGGAAGGCCCACCTCTTGGTGGAATATTCCAAAAATAAGTTTGTTTGTGAATTGATGGATGGCCTCATCCAGAACGACAAGTAGAAAATAGTAGATGACGTCATTTTCTATAAAGATAAGATATATTTGGTCCTTGAATCCACACTCAAGGAGAAGATTTTGGAGGCCGCAAATGACACACCATTAGCAGGAAACCAAGGGCTCTTCAAGACTTACAAACGGGTCAGGGAAAGATTTTCTTGGAAGGGCCTCTAGGATGATGTGTTGAGGCACATAAGGGAGTCCATACTTGTTAGCAAAACAAGCTCGAGTATACTCATCTTGTAAGATTGCTACAACCCTTGTTGATGAATAGAAGTGGGAGAGCATATCGATGGATTTCATCATAGGTCTACCCAAGTCATGATGCAAGGATTGCATCTACGTAGTGGTTGACAATTTGATTATAGATGATTAAAAGGCCACATAGTTAGCATAATTGTTCTTCAAGGAGGTATTCAAACTCCATGGACTGTCTAAAAATATAGTTAGTGATCGAGATGGCAAATTTATGAGTGCATTTTCGCAGGATATTTTCAGATTGGTGGGAACATAATTGACCCCTAGTACTAGCCATCATCCTCAAACAGATGGCTAGACAGAGACTGTGAATAAGTGGATTGAGGGTATCTGCGTAACTATATGACAAGGCAACATAAAGCATGGACCAAATGGTTACATCTTGGGGAGCATTATTACAACACCACTTATCATTTGTTTGTTGGGATGACCCATTCAGGGCACTTTATGGGGGAATGATGCACCATCTTTATTGATTTGGCATTTGGGGATAACAGGGCTCCAAGAGCTAAAGATTGGATACATCAGAGCCAGGACATCCTTAAGGTCCTTAAAAAGAATTTGCAAACTTCCCAAAACCAACAAAAGATGTATGCAAACAAGCTCAAAACAGAGCACAACTTTGAGGTGGGAGACTTGGTTTTCTTAAGGTTGTAGCCATATAAACAATATTCACTCAAGAAGAGCGGTGTTGAAAAATAAAGTTGAGATTTTATGGACCTTACAAAAGACTCTGATAGATTGGTGAAGTAGCATGTGAGGTGGAGCTATCAAAAGGGAGCAAAATTCACAATATCTTCCATGTATCATGCCTTAAGAAGGCTATTGGCCAGCAGGTTACTAATTCTGCTGAGCTACCTCCTCTGGATGAGGAAGGGTAGCTAGAGTTGATTACGGAGGCAATCATGGTAGTTCGAGAGAGAAGATTGAGGGGTAGAATGATCTCAAAATATCTCATTAGGTGGGAAGACTTGCTTGAAGAGGATGCCACATGAGAAGGAGAACAGATTTAGCAACACCCGAATTTGCAATTGCTTGAGGGAAAGCAATGTCGGGAAGGGGTGACTGTAATGTTCTCTTTTAATTAAATTGCCAAAGGGAGGACAAAGTAGCCTATTTAATCCCGTAGGCTAGTCTTTTGTAAAGGGGGGAACCCATTATTCAATGTCATTGGGGTAACATTGGGTAAATTGGGGTAATTGGAGGAAAACCTGTGGAAAATACCAAATTTGGGGCAAAATGGAGGGCAACTTGTTAGCCCCTCAAATTAAAATTAGGAGAGAAGACCCTAAAGGGAGTCTATAAAAGGGAGAGAGGAGAATCATTTTTCTCCTCTTGGATTGTGGATCTTTTTGATTTTTGAGCTGAGACTCTTGGAGGGTTTTAAGACCTCTTTTTCTGATTGGTTTTGGTGGTGAAAGTTTCCACCCTAGCCAATCCCTTCTCTCCACTCTGTTTAGCAAAATTTCCGAGGCAACTCTCATATATTTTGTGGCAATTCTAAGGCAACTCTCATATATATTGTGGCAATTTTGAGGTAACAAGTTGGAGTGGCAAGCGTTACAAGGTTTGGCTTGAACAACAAAGTATCTCTAAGGCAACAAAGGTGTTTTTAGGGAACCCATTGGCAGCAAAAGACCCATGGTTCTCTCTCCCTAGGGCTTGTGGCCTATTTGGATGTGGTCTTCTATGGCAACATCTTCACTTGAGGCTATGGAGGACATTTCCTGAGGTTGCATAAGGTTCTTGAGGGCTAATTCTCTATAGCAACAAGGGTATTTGACACTGTTTGGGCAACGAAGTTATTTGGAGCCAACGTCCCCATTCTCATTTTGAGGCCCATTTGTGAAGGGGGTTCACATTTGTAACACTGCTTAAGACAGTGTTACCCACGACTTTGTGGGTGATTCCATTAAGAGATTTTTTTTTTCCCAAGATAGTCCTTAACTGGCAGCTAACAACCCCTTGCAGCCACTAGATAGCTCGATGTGCCACTATCTTCGCCACCTGAGCCAACCATGTGGTCCCTCGCCCATCTGTCATGATCGTATGTTTGAAGGTGGGCCTCTCGACCCTGAGGGTATGACTTTTCATTGGTGTAGTTGAGTAATTTTGTTTACTTATCATGGACACTTCTGGGCATGGATTGGTGGGGGGATTTAGCGGAAAGAGTAGGATAGGTTTGTACTCTTGTCTCCATTGCCTAATTTGGTGTTTAGCCTAGTATCCTAGTCCCTTGGGATCTCCTTTACTCGCTATTAGCTTTAGGGCTGGCACTACATGGGAAATCCCTATTTTGGTTGTGTGGTCCTGCTTCCTGACAACATATACATCACTCCCTCCACTCATTTTAACCCCATTTATCATTTTTCCTATTCGGGTCTACATTTGTCCATTGAGTCCACAACCCATACCTTGGGTCAGGCCTGGAATGATGCCCCGAAGCTTGATGTAGCTAAAAAGAAAAGAAAAAGCATAATTTGGCCACTTACAATAGAAAATGTACAACAAAATGTAAAAGATGGTGGGGATATACAAATTTAGCACATGGGAAAAAGCCAAACATGAGCTCTACCCCTTATCTATGGCCATGACTCTAGTTCTTACGGGCCCTAGATAAGCACCCTCCATATTAAGGAACCCATGACTATTTGAATTTGTGGTGGGCAATGAACTGCCCCACCTTAAAGGGGGTATCTACTGCTGTATCCTACACATCATGCTCTCATTCCTTGGAGCCCAAGTAGTTATGAAGAAAAATCAATCAAAGACAAAAGGCATTTGAAGAAGGGTGGAAAAACAAAGGATGGGGCAACTCACGTACCACGATGGCTCCCTCCTACACTCAGATACCCAAGTGTGGGCTTCCCCTATTATAGCTACCATTGTACCATGGCATGTAGCTTGGAGATTTACCTTGATCCCCACTCCATTCCATCATTATATCACATGCCACCTACCACTTGATGGATGTACCATGGACATGTCACCCCCTTTAAAGGCTGAACCAGCTAATAGGGTCCATGGTTAACCCCTTATTGAGCTTGGAGACACCTGTACATGCCAAAGCCCACTACGGAAGGGCATGCCATTATGAAGTACCCATTTGATTCCATGATTTGTAAGCTCTTTTTACTTGATTACTCTAACGATTTATTGTATTGAAGGGCAAGGGGACACATTGGATCTTATGCACGATTGCAGGTGGGTCTTCATTTTGGGCTTGGTCTCCCTATACGGGGTCCAAGCCCTCCAGAGGGCAACAATGACACTTGTAGGGTGAGCGTAGAGAGCCATGGGCTTCCATAATAGTAGAGAGCACTTCATTGATCCCCAACACCATTCAGTGATTACTCGTGTTCCACCTTTTTAGACGAGGGTGATGCAACTGGATCACCATGCCCAGTCAACTTAACACTTGTACCACACTTGATAGAGGTTCCAGGGTCTAGATGAGGATGTGTCTCACCACGATAGACAAAGGGAGGGCTTATGTCATCATTCTAGCCCTTACAAATGGTTTACGGGCATTATCGATCTACTTGGAGACCCATGATGATGCCATTGTGCCCACACATCCACTCGGGGACACCACATGTGACTTGTTTAGATATCAAGGGGCCAACTCGTTATTCACTATGTTTGGAGCCTATTCTCTCACCTTGGCACACTTTGGACTCCACTAGGCCTCTTCAAGGGTCCAATGACTCATTGTATTTACTATTTTTCCCTTTTAGGTGGCTTATCTTTGTATTATGGAGCTATTTTGGTGGGCTTGTCACCAAGTCATGTCATTATTGTACATTATTTTATTATTTGGGGCTTAATTAGGCCTAATTAGGCAAATCAAACTCATTAGGAAGATATAAATTGATGAGAGCTCATTTGAGTTTCGACATCACTTGGATTTAGATCATTTGTTTCTTCTGGAATTTTTGCTGGGCCTTTTGATGGATGAATTGGAGATCGAAATGCATTTTGATGTTTGGAAGAGCTTAATGTCTTGTCTTGGAGCCTTGATTTCTTTGCATTTTGATGATTGGAATAATTTTGCTATACTTGTGAGTACCTTTTTCATTTTTATTTGTAATTTTGTCTCAAATTGTCTATGGAATATTTTTGTTAATGAAGCTAGTGTAGCTGTTCTTTATGCGAAGTTGCTGAGCTTGTCTTTGTGAGGGATTTTCATATGATCATTTGAAACATGGTGAATTATTGTCCCAGAGGCACATGAATGTTCATGAATTGCCTTGATAAGTCATCATTTGCAATATAAAGAAGTATAAATTTCCCTTTGTAACCTAGTCGGTGCTTAGGCCATACGAAGTTGTTGGGGAACTCCTTGGTTGGAATTAAGCATATCTAAACGTTGATTTCATTTGACTCCAATCCCCCAATTGGCCAGGCATTGGTCTAGTCTGAGGTGATCACCAAACAAATATCTTTTACACCTTTTCCTCTATTATAGGCCTAATCCTAGTAGGTCACATAGGGCATCAAACAAAATCCTTTGTAGCCATTCAAAACCCTTGAAATTTGGTCTACAATTGTGCGGGGGTTTTCTCAAGGGGTCCTCCAAATTTGAGCTCAATTCGACGGTGGAATCCTGAGATATTATAAGCCCTAGCTCAGGGATCAATCCTCTCCCTAGGTTGCCTTGGGTTAGTATCCTCATTTAGATCATTGCATTTGAATTTCAAAAGAAAATTATTCCTTTGATCCTATTCTCCTCCCAAACTTGGTCAAGCCCCTCTATTGTTGATCAACTTGACACCCTTGACCTAGTCTGGGCTTGCTTGGGTTCTTTGTGGTCCCACAACTTTGTGACTCATATTCCATAAGGATTACATAGAATCCCTTTCTCCTTTAGGATTCCTAGGTCTAGGGTACCTCTTGTTAAGGGATATTCTCCAACCCTAGGTCTAGGTATCCTCATAGCCCTTGTTAAAGAGCTAATCACCTTGCCGGTAGCCACGTTAGAGAGCTAATCACCTTGCCTCCAAAGCAAGCAAGCCAATTATTTGAGCCTCTCTTGTGAATAGGCTTTAGGAATGACCCCATATCTTATCATTGATCCATCTATTCTTGTGATTCCTCTCATAGTGGGATTCCTCCCATTGGTGAAAGTCCATAAAGAGCAGGGAGCCTTAGCTGAGGTGACAGTGGGCTATTGTTCTATTGCTGTCCCTTGACCTAGTAGTTGCTCTATAGGATCCCCTCCTTGGACCCCTGCTAGTTTGAGTGGTAACAAGCAGCTCTGGGTCAATGCCCTAATCTGTGGTACACTCTATGACACCGTTGGAGGCTCTGTTGGTGGCAGTGGATCCTTTTTGGGGGTCACTTTGTGACAGCAAATTATGGCTGAGGTGGTTGTTTAGGACAGCAGCACCAGCCTGAAGGTCATGACTGGGAAACACTGTTATTTCTGAGGTTCGGATAAGGGTTGCGGTTCTATTTGGATGAATCACAGTGACAGCAAAACCATCATGAAGTCTGGTCTGAGCAACAGACGGTTGTTTGATAGCGAAGTGCTGTTTGGGCAGCAGCAGCTCACTCTGTGACCATTTTTCGTATGGAACCTGACACAGCGCATTGGGACTGAGGCTTGATCTGGGCATCGGATCATCTCTGTGTAGGTCTGTGGCATCGAAGTGACAGCAGGAGGCAAAAAAATATTAGGCTGGTTGCAAGGTCAGATTTAGGGTACTAGGACAGTAGGGTTTTGTTGATGCAATAGCAATCGCTGTGTATTTAAACTGTAGTGTCTAATTGGGAGGACTGTGGAGCTAAACTCATTATGTACTGCTGAATTGGCTTCATGTGAATGAGCTATTGAATATTGGTTACACTATATTATTCCATTCAATATTGTCTTTGGTTGCAAAAATGGAAAGAATATTATGATACTAGTTTTGAATACAAATCTTGTCTTGTGCTCTTTTCAAACCGTGAGGGTAAATTTTCCTCTAAGGGATATTAAATATTTGAGATGAGTGAGGACATTCAACTAATAATCTGCAGCTGGTGTGACTCCATTGCTAACTAATATATAAATTCAGTCTTCTGCATTTGTTTGTATGTAGAATGTGATATTTGACATGATAATTGATTAATTAGGGTAATTAAGGAGGGAATTAGAGTTTTGTATTAACATTTCTCCAGTCACTGAGAGAACTATCATATCATCTGCAATTGTTGATTTTCTTCTTTCTCACCTGATCTCATTTATCTATCTTTTGGACGTTTCATTTGATGTTAGCATCTCAGACACCATGTTCAGTTTGGAGTTTGCTTTTGATAAGCAAAGATTCTTAAATAAATTAATTATTGTCAAAAAGTTGAAAAGAATGGTCATAATGTTACGCAAGCATGTACAATGAAGTCTATCTTCATTGTATCATACCCACATTCATTAGTAAGAGAGGAAAACAGCATAGCATCATGGAACGAGATTCCATGATTCTACTGCCAAATTGCCTCAACTGAAAAACAAAACATATCCTACTACAGTTGAAAACATTCCCTATGACTTGCTCCAAGGCTTGTTCCATCAAAAAATTCTCTGCATAACCTGTTCTAGGGTCTCATCTGTGTCATGAGTCCAACATGACCAGTTTTGAGCTTCAACTTGATTTGCACGTGGGAGTAGAGACTTACAGCAGCTGCCACAGTGACAAATGAAATCATTGGCAGGTCCGAGATGACTTTCGTGTTTAGTGTTAAAGCTAAATATTATTTTTGCCACTGAAAAATGAAAAAAATGGCAAGTGTGAGATGACTTTCATGTTTAGTGTTAAAGCTATATTTTATTTGAGGTATTCATTGTTTAAACTGTGGTCAGATTGTGATGGTTGCGTTTCTGAATTAGCACGACAGAAAAAATGTGCAAATTGACTTAGGAACATGTATGGCTCCACAGTTTAGTGACCATGGCAGAAAAATTGCAGAGGTCTTTTCAGTCTTTTGTTGATTTGTTCTATCTCGAAAGCTCTTGCACTGCCTGCTCTGAACTACATTGCCAAGATGACCAGCTTCAGCTGTAACAGTGAAAAAAAGTGAAAAAAATACTTGCTGACGTCTTTACCATCTCTAATGTTAGGGAATTTTATTTTCATTAACCCAAGTTTAAATCTTAAATCTTAAATCTCTTGACCCATGTAGTTTGGTGGATTGATCAAAGCTTTATTGGTCTTCTTATTCTATGAAATTCGTTATTATATTCTTTGTTCATGTTTTAACCTGTGAACTTAGCTTGCAATTTACAATGTGCATACGTTGTAATTATTTCACTAGTCTTTTGTTTTAGTTCTTACACCTTACTTTATGTTGTACTATGATAGAATATATCAGGGTTCAATTTTTCAAGATTCATTCCTTCACCAAATTGTTTCTGCAGGTGTTTGCTGAAGTGAAGTGTCCTCCAGTCTGTCCTCGGGGAGGTGCATTTGGGATGACTCCACTTTGTCCTCCTAGTTGTTTTCAGTATAAAGGAACTCTAGATGTTTTTTACAAAATCATTCGACAGGTGTGTTTTTTCGTTCGTCACCAATTTTGAAATGTTACTTTTGTTCTCACAGACTGATGTTCCGCCAGTCGTGTCACTTCAGAAGGCATGTGCTTCTACAAAGAATTCTAATTGTATTGCATTGACATTTGTAGGAAGGCTTCTCTCGCCTATGGAGAGGTACCAATGCAGGTTTAGCGTTGGCCATACCTACTGTAAGTGCCCATCCAGCAAACATATTTTAGTAGTCTCTTAAATATTGACTGGTTTTGTTTTCATTTTTATGGAAAAACAAACCTTTGGTACTGTAGATTATATGGTATTTTCAGGGCTTGCTGTGTGAAGGACGTGGTCTTTGAAGCGAACAAAGTTCCTTCTATAAATTAATTACTCGAAATGTCTTGGAATATCAAGATATCCATGAGGATACAAATATTATATATTATTATGTCTGAATAAGAATGAATGATATAGAATGAAAACGAGAGGCTTGCTTTTATATCACGCAAGTGTCTCTTCACAAAGAGTCATGTCTCATTTAGACATGCCTTTTCAACCTAATTACTAATTTAACTAATAATTATTTATGCTTATTATCTTTTACATTATTTATATATATTTTATTTGTTACATTGCCTATTTCCTCAAAAAGCTTTGTCCTCAAAGCTTGTCGATGAAAAAGGCTTGCTCTCTTTTTCGGCTTCGAACGTCTTTCTCTCTCGGAATAGTCATCCTCGTCGATACAAGTTGATATGATCTTCTAAGTTACAAACAAAATTGTCGCACCGAGAAGGGATCAGACCATCCTAGATTAGTGTTTTGTGTAATACTCTGATCTCTGGAATTTTGTAACGACTTGTCAGGATAAGACGGAAGTGATGTTATGTCATTATTCTCTGGAACATCAGTTTGTTGTTTCTGGTCTAAATGGTCTTGATACGTAGCATGATTGATTTGTTTATTCTCATCATTCAGATGCCGATAGGGGACTTTTTTGGTTTGACTTTCCCTTATTGGCCATGTGGCCATTTTTATACTTTCTTTTGGCGAAGAGGTTGTTGAGTTGGTTATGAAACATTCACTAGGGATGTTCATTGTCTAAACTGCAACATCTAAGTGTGTCGTTTTTTCAACTGACTTGTCTTCTTGAGTTGTCATATTCACTGGATCGACATTTGTTGTTTTGTCATCAACTTGAATTCCTACATTTGATGCTTCTTTCTCGATAAGTTGTTGTACCTTGTTTTCTAATGATTTTTTTATCTCTCTTAAGTTTCTTAATTTGTGACAGTAATTTTTCGCTATGGTTTTTAAATCGAGAAACTTCTTCATTTTTGTCAAACATTGATTTGTCAATTTCTTTTTGCATATTTTGTAATGCCTTTTTACTTTCTTGAGACATTACTTTTGAAATCTCTGAGATATCTTCTGGTGTTACTGAATTTGATTTTAGTGTAAAATTTTGGAGCGTTCTTTTCTTGTAAGAAAATGTCAAAAACTTTTTCTTAGTATTTAGAATAAAGGAACTTAGAGTTTCCATCCAGGGTGATCCCAAAACAATGTCACTATTGTTAAAACATAAGGTTTTCACGGTGAATTGTGAGGTAAAAGTATAATTTCCAATATTTAGGTGTAGATTGCTTATGTCGTATTGTTTGTTACATGTGCCAAAAATATTCGTTTCAACTATATTTGATTTAGGGATCACCAATTGGTTAGCACATTTATGACTAACGTAATTACTTTTTTCAGCAACACTGATAGAGATTATGATATCTCTTCCTATGAGTGATCCTTTGATTTTAAATAGTGTGTCAACACATTTACTAAAGGTTTTAGGAAATCTTCCTTCACTAGTTTCCATTTTGCGTTGATGTTTTTATGTAAACAATGTGTCAACTTGAGTTATTTTTATTATAAAATACTCCTTATTTCTATATATTTTTTTTCCAAATATTCTCCTCTTTTAAATAGCCTTAACTCTACTAATTTCCTTTTTTTATTATATATATATATATAAATATATATATTATATAGTTTTTTTTTTTAAATACAAAACTTTTTTGGTCTAAATGTTAAAGTATTTTTAACTTATAATAACTTCTTAAATAAACTGAAAACTTAAACCTTTCCGTTTCTTGATTTTTTAAATTTTTATTTTTTAATTTCCTTCTTTTATTATTTGTATCACACTTTTAATAAACCCTTTTTGTTTTATTAAGTTCCAAAGTATACATTGTTATACCTTAATAGGTTTTTTTGTTTTTTTAAACAACCTTTTCCTCCCTTTTTTTTTATAATATTTTCCCTTTTTCTTATAATTTATTTATTTAAATTGATTGGTATCATTATAACCTTATATAATTATAATTCTAAAATTATAATTAAATTATATAATATAATTATAACTATATAATTTAATAATTGCAATCCTTATAACCATGTAATTATATGGCTATATAGAGAATTATATAATCGGAAGGCACGGATAGGTTGGAGGTCACCGATGGAAGATGTCGACTCTTAAAATGAATGCGATGGTTGGCGGATCATAATGCGGCCAACAATCCGGCTAACAATCGAAGAAATGTCGGTTGGTTAGAGGGTCAAGGTTTTTAATTCGAAAATCTGTAATTGTAGAGATTATACGACGATATGATCCGGCTATAAGACAACACAGATTCAGACACCACCAATATTTGTGGCTGTCACAAAATAGTTTACTGAGTCTAATTTTTCTGGAATTTCGGTCGAGGAAACTGTACGGACGGTGATCGCTGTGGGTACCAATGGCAGTTTAAGTGGATATTGCAGTATATGACTTATAATGATCATACTAATTTGACAACCAATTTTATTATATATCTTCTGACCCTGTAATCATATGACTCTGCAATCACAACTACCCTGTAATTGTGGATGTATGACTATATGGATTGGAATTTCATACAAATTGCACAATTTAAAAATTCTGAAATGGCCGCTGAACAGTTTGGAAAGTGGTGGCTATGACCGTGGTTTGTACCGACTGCCCTATTGCCTCAAGAATTGAATAAATTTCAGACTAATGGCTGGACTGGTATATCAAATTGTTTGACTTGTGTAGCACTACAACTGTGTGCTCTTTGGAATTTTGTTTTTTTTTTTTTAATTCTCTTTTGCTATTTATATTTTTACAAAATAATCTCTTTTTTAATTTCTTTTTAATAATGACTCCCTTTTTTTAATGTATATATTGAATTTTCTTTTTAATATTTTTTTTCTAAATATTTTTTTTTCTCTAATATGCTAAGTCACCGGATTCGTCCTAAACCCCCTGCGAATCTCGAATCCGGCGAATCTGACACGATTCGGTCCGGATTCGTGTCCAAATCACAGGACATGTCGTGTCCGTTTTGGACACGTCATGTCCGTTTTGGACACGTCGTGTCCGAGGGCGTGTCGTGATTTTCAGGGGCGTGTTGCGATTTTAGGACACGTGTCCAGTTTCCAGGACTTGCTAAGCTCAGTGTGGGAAAGAAAAGGACGTGTTTGCTCATTAATATTTTCATTTGGCAAGTGATTTGTGCTGTCGCAGCAAGGAGTAGAGCATTTTGGTAGCTTCATGATCAAGTCTAGGCCGTAGTATTGATATGCTATTCATGGTAATGTTAAATTCTTAAAGTAAAAGTGACATTCTCCTTAATCTTCATTTTCATCCTTTTACTTAAATTTTTAACATTACCATGAAATGACTCAGGATGTTTGAGAGTGGTTCCGGCCTCATTGGATTTCATATGGAGAAAGTAGAATTTTAGATTTCATTCAAAATCCAGCAGACTTATCAGTTTTTTCAGGATTTTAGGATGGGGGGATTGCAATGTTTCCATTGAATTTTGTCATGTATTAGGGTATGGAACTCGTATTTAATCAAGAGCACCAAACCAAGAGCTTTTGAATATGTCGCTCTCGCTCTCGTTTTCGCTCCTGCTCTCCGCTTTCGCTCCCGCTCCCAAGTAACACTGTTCCTAATGATATGGGTCTGGACACCACTGTTGAGTTGGCATTGGCCAACATGGATCTCAATGATCCAATGCTAGAGCCTGTTAGATTTGATGACTTAGAGGGGTCAACCTCCATACCAATAGATGTAGAGGCGACTATGGATACAGGGTAGGAGGAGGATGCAGAGGAGAGCAGTGGGGACCATGATGATGGGGACAGTGATGCTGATTGATGCTTTGAGGCTTGTATACTTGTAGTTGTTTTATATTTTCTATTTCTATTTGCCATTGGCATTGCACCAACACTACCTATGTAACACATTTTGATTTGATGACTTAATGAGAAAACTACAATTGCAGTGTGTTTATCTTACTATCTTGTAGTTGTAAGTTGTATTTCAGTTATGAATTATGAATCATGATTTAAATTTTTAATAGATTTATCATTTATGTGACCAGTACCACTGACATTTATTTGAATTTTGTATGTACTCTGCATGTTAATAGCTATAGATGAAGATCTATGTTTGAAATCAATAAATTTGTATCATTAATTAAAATGTGTGTAAGAAAAATGATAATATCTAATTTTTAATATATTTATATATATATATATTTATATATATCTAATTTTTAATATATATATATATTTTAATAAAATAATATATAACGTGTCCTAACGTGTCCTGTTCCGGGGGGTCAGTGTGTCCGAATCCGACACCACGAATCTCGAATCCTACGTGTCCCGAATCCCCGTGTCAGGTGACTTAGTCTTGTGCTATTTGTTTGTCTTCTTCTGCATTGTGTTCTGCATTCTCTGCTGTGTCTACTTTCGTCACCAAAGGCTCTGTATATTGCCATCCTTTCGGCTTCCTCTGTTGCTACTTGTTCCTATTGGGGATGTTTCTTGCGTGTGGGAATGCACTAAGCAGGTGACCTGTTTGTAGACATCCACGGCATCAGAATGCTGTGTTTTCATAATCCAAAGGTTGTGTCCACTGTGTATTGTTGAAATTCAGGATTATACTTTATGGTAGTCCTTGGCTAAGATTTACTTCGATGCAAATTCTGGTGTAAGTAAATATTCCCTTTATGCGTCTCTCTCCATCAGTGTTTATGTATTTACCCAAGGTGTTTCCAATAGCGATTAAAGCTTTGTGATGCCAGAAATGTAAAGGGAGGCTATGCAACCTAACCCAGACTGGCATCTTTGATACCACCATTGTGTTGGCATCGAATTCTGGAAACCATGGTGTGATGAAGAGTCCAGCACTGCCCCAGAACCATGGCCCCGGGTTGAGGATAATGTCCTTTTCCTCTTCTATACAAAATCTTACTATAGAAAAACCCTTGGGGCATAAGTAGATTTCATAGTTTGGTGTCCAGATAGTATGTATCCATTGATGCAATACATCAGATCTGGGCCAAAAACCATTAAATCTGCAAATAACTGCATAGGATTGTAGATTCGAGTATATAGTATTTAGAGATGGGCTCTCAGGTTTTTGTTCTACAATGTAGGGCCTCGGAAGTTCAGAGGCAGCTGTAGGATTGGTTTGCGCTTTCCCTTTGCTCTTGATTGCATTCTTGAAAGACCTTGTGTTCTTTGAGCTAGTTCCAGAGCATCTGCCCCGCAAACAGAGATTGATGGTAATGGTCGAATCTGAAATTATGTTGTAGTCCTGGAGGGTATGATTGTCCTGTAAACTATGTCCCATATAGATCAGATTTTGTGCATGAGCTGGTATGCCAAGTAGACTTTGTATTTTAAATCTCAAATCCCGGATCCTACATCCTTGCTAGAGCCTTAGGCAGTAGTGCCTGCCTTCTGGTGTTTTGATAAAGATCTGGGTAAGATCCATGATTATAGGATTTGTCTCCGCCTGTGGCTGACCTCTATCTGTTGCCCAGGACAACTGCTGCGGTAGGCCAGGATGTTATGTTCGACAAACCCTGGCTCATCCCTGTTCCGACGACATTTCTCAGTCCAAGGTTTCGGATCTGTTGGATCTTGGTGAATCTGTCTATTCAGAGCTGGATAGGATTGATCAATGGCAGATCTAGGGTATTTGTGCCTTTCCGCAGTGGGAGTGAACAACCCTGCTCCTTGCAGTAACCTTCCAGGGGCTGTAGTAGCAGATCCGATGGATAGACCTGCAGATCCAACACTGTCAGCGTCAACAACCCCATTTCTTTTCACCCTCTTTTATTGCTCAGAGAAACCGGCTTTTCTTCGCGTCGCTGGAGGTGGCTTGCCCTGGCCCCTTCTGTAATGAGCATGGACGCTGCGACATCTTTCATTCCATGTTTCAAACCCTCCCGTCCTCCGTAGCAGAGACTTGTTGCAGATGTGGGTACATGAGGGTTCATGACGCAGACCTGAGCACTATGCGCTGATTCCTCCCATCTTGGGTTGCCTTTCCTTGCATATTTCAAGTTGAGACATTGGGTTGCAGAGGCAGCCATGGGTACAGCGTGCAAAAGTTGAGAAGTCCCTGGAGTGATATATCTAAACTCTTTTATATTATTTACATGAATAAATTTTTAATATCTCTGGAGGATATATATAGACTCCTAATACTCTCTCTATTCATATTTTTCTTTATTTTATCCTTTATAAGATATATATATATTTGTTGTAAATCGAGGTATTCATTCATCAAAAGGAAAGTACATAGATATCAAAATGCAAGTAGTCGCACCCCGACCGGTTTTGTTGACTAAAGCTATCACCATATGACAAGGAAACGATAGCAAAATTAAAGGAACGGTCCAACGCTTGACAGGCCAAAAGCACCAAAAGACAAACATAACCAAAATAACATCTATGACCTTGGTCAATAATCAGAAGTAATTGACGCTGGATTGTCTGGCCCAGTGCCTGGAGGGGGAGGGGGACGATATGTACACTGAACATATTGCTCAAAGTGAGCTATCCACTTTTACAACTTCTCAACCTTTTCAGTCAACAGATTTTGTCCATGCCAAACCACCACAATCCTTTCTCTGTCATGGCATTGAAAGTAATGCAGTTGATTTAGCGTGGCAATGACAATCTCGTTTTCTTCCTTTTTGGCCCTATCATAAACTTCCAGGCGATCTAGAACAGTCTGGAGCAAGTCACGACAGGCATTGGAGCGAATCTGCCGGCCAACAACTCCTGCGCGCCCCTGCCAATGATTCTGACCCTGCAAACCTACTCCACCCCTATGCGCCACACTACTTTTTGTACCACCACCAGCTGCACGTCCACCCCACACTTTGCTCGCACCACCTCTGCCACCACGGGCTCCCACGGCACTCTAGTCACACCTCTAACAGCACGACCACCCCACTTTGGATGCTCAACAACCCGACCCTCGAGTGCCACCTTCGACTCATTGCTGCATCCTCCCTGACTGGTTGAAGCTCTCCTTTCCTTAGGTTGGGAGCGAGAATTATGCAACATAGGTCGCATGGTGAGTGCCCTGCGAAACACCTCCAAGACAGGACCAACAACGATCTGCTGCACCTCCCAACAAACCTTGAACCACATTGGGCCAAAAGCCAGGCTCGAATTATCTAGCAGACTCCTATTCCTCAGAACTGACAACCACCACACACCAACCAGGAGGGTTGCAAGCAAACCCACAAATAAGAAACGCGTTAGCTAGACTGATACCTCTTCTTCTCCTTTGCCAAAGGAAGCACTTGGGAATAGAGATGCAGACAAAAGGACTTCACACCAGAGCACAGACACGCGAGAAACGAACCCAAGCCACTTACTAGTCATAACAATTGCCTCCAGACCGCCCTTCTACCACTGAGCCCAATTGTTACTCACCCAGCAGTGGGTATCAGGATTCCAGGGTAAGACCACAGAAAGAGGAAGACCCAAACAATATCCAACGGACAAGAGACTCAGACACCTTCCAAAACACAGAGAACAAACAGGGAGAAAGCTAGCACGCAACACAGGAATGGGCACTATGGTTGACCAAACTACCATGCAAAATTCCCTTAAACCACTGACAGAAGTGAGGAACCGGGCAATGGGAGAAGGACTTAACACTTTTGTTGACCATTCACATTGGAGGAGGTGAGGACGACGTTTTCCTCACCACTCCCAGACTACTCGAGGGCCAAAGAAACTGGACAGACTAACATTGCTCAGACCACAAGCTTCCAGACACCATACTACCAAAGCAATATAGCATTCTAAAACCTTGACGGTCGCCATAAACCCACTTACCTTACTAGCACAAATTTTGGAAGAGAATGAATGAGACTTCGCACGTAGCACTGTTAAACTCATCTTACACTATACATAATGGGAGCACAGCCTATCTGTCCTCCTTTCCATCTGCTGTATGTACCCATTCGTTGCACATGCGCCTAGCGGGTCTCGATGTTCGTCACCCCCATCGAGGAAAGATTTAATATATTTTTACTTTATAGGTCTTTTTCTAATATCACTTTTTTCAGTGTGTATATATATATATATTATATATTTATATTTATTAAACACCAACAATAATATACCTTTTATCTTTCTATCCACCAGGGAATAATAATATTTAATGGCACATTAAAATTTTACTTTTCAATCAATAAAATATTATTCTTTTTTTTTTTTTAAATGAGAGAATTAGGGTATAGTTTACTTGATTTGTAATATATTTAAACTAAGTTTACTCCTTAAATTCGACCCTCACTTAACAATGTTTTCCAATGGTCGTTTTAATATATATTACCTTATATTCGTAATTTATTTTTCCAGCTACAATATTCTCCTAAGGTTGCAATTGTAATGAAGGACACGATTTGTACGGATGTCACCAATTGCACCGGTTTGTACGGACAATTGAAAATATGTACTCCACAGATTTGTAGAGTCACAAAATTGTAGCGAATTACAAAACATATGGACCACACAAATTTGTAGAGTGACAGGATTGCAGTGATTTTTTTTTTTTTAATAGCATAGTGAAAACTTGTTACAGCAACAAATTTTAAATTTAATTCAATTGTGCCTCCGTACATCAACAATAGTAGAATACAGTGGTACGATAGTGAAAATGGCATATGAATTGGTGATCAACAGACAAGGAGATGGTGGCTGAATCAGTGGTCAACGAACAGGGGAACGACGACTAATTGGTGGTCAACAAAAAGGAGTTGGTGGCAGATTACTTAGCGTTGGCAGAGGCTGTCAACCTAACAATTGTTTTTTTTTCGATTTTGTTTTTCTTTTCATGTAATTTTTAATTTTTTTTCTTCAAGAGAACTTTTATGTTGTTATTTTTGATCTTTCATTTTTCTTTTTTTTAATATAAAATTTATTTTCAATTTTTTTTTTCAGTCTCTTTTTTTATATTATATTATTTTTTTAATTTTTTTTATATATAACCCTTTGTTCACTTTTTTCCTTCTTTAAAATTTTTGCTTTTTATTTTCTCTATTTTTTTGAATGATTTTTTTTAATTTTTAATTTTGGATTTCTTTTTTCATATATATATATAATTTTCAAGAATCTCTTCTTCTTATATATATATATATATATATATATATATATTTATAAATTTTTTATTTTATTTTCTTATTTTAATTGAATCGTCAAAGGCTTGATAGTGAAATGGACAAACTCCAAATTCTTGTAGCAAAACACTTCCATGGCAACAATGTTGATGAATTTGACAGTCAAAGACCTGAATCGGAGAACACGACTCTATGCAGCAGTTGAGAAGCCAGAGAATCGAACAACTTTAATACCAATGTCACGAACAAAGTTCGTATACTTCAGCAGTATGCTCTGATACCAATGTAATGAACAAAGTTCGTATACTCAGAATAATGCTCTGATACCAACGTAACGAACAAGGTTCATATATGCATCAATAATCTTCGGAATACTTCGAAGACAAAGACGTCCATTGTAGGACAAGTAATTGTATATTGAATATTATATAAAAGAATTGATATGAGATTATTACAATAAGGGTGAGGGCTTGCTTATATACACTAGATAGGTACCTCTTCACAAATGGTCATATCTTTAGAGACATGTCTCTTCACTACTAATTATTAGTTAATTAATCATTATTATTGTTATGTACATTATTTGTATTATTTTATATATATTTTATTCATAACATGCACCCACTGTCACCTTAGTGCACTCTCCTTTCACTTTTGCTTCTTCTGAAATGCCATGGGGGTATTGTTGAAATTTGTAAATAGGTTCGGTCTTCGTAATTGTCATTGTACTTGTATCAATATGTATTTCATGTAAGAACGAAAAGAAGAAAAAATATTATTATTATTTTTATTGTCAAGCATGTTCTTCATGCTTTGTTTTGGTCAAAAGAAAATATAAAAGAAAGAGTATGTTGTTTGTGACCCTTGTAAAATAATAAAATTTGAATTTTGTAAGTGTCATTTGTCTCTCCAAGTTGCCAAGTCAACCCTCTAGGAAGATGAGTCGGCCTGCCCAAAGGATGTGCCTTTTCATATGAATGGACAACTATATATTGGCATATGTACTCCTTCAATTGGCAAGTAATTCGGTGCACATTTGTGAAGAAGAACTTCACATATTTGAGGCATACCTTTCTATGGTACACAAGTTTGACAAGACACTATGTTTCTGTAAAAAGAACGAGCTACAAGAAGACGATGATTCCTAAAGAATACGAGCCACAAAAGTAACCATATCTTTGTGATGATACAAGTTTCCAACAGTACATGTAATGTTCCTAACTAGGAAATTTGGTGATATACAAAACAAATAAACAAACCAACATCCAGCAATGTGACACAATCAGCAAACACCCATAAAAGCACTGCAAATAAAGATCATCAGAGCCATTTTATTAGTTCTTTATGGAGCAAGTAGAATAGTGATGGAATGGTGCACGTGGGCTTGTCTCAAGAGACAAGTGTGACAACACCTAGGTGAGCAAATGATGGCCCTAGTGCTGCACAACTGCTGCTCCAAAGATGATCTGTGCTGCTTAGAAACTGCGCTGCCTGCTGGAAAGGATATGCTGGAAACTCCACTTCCTATGCTCAGAAAATGTTGCAACTTCAACTCCTGGCTCAACAAAAACTCACCAAAACCTAGAAAGGGTTTGGCCTAGTTCAGATCCCCGAAAATCGACCCCCAAGTACCACGTCCTCTTCCTCATGCTGGGAATCACGACCTGACTAGAAATGGCTGAAAAGGCTCTCCAAATCAACCCCAAATGTTGAGATGTTGTCCCCTATGGCTTTCCTCTCTCCTTCCGGCTAACTCCAACTCGGTAGCTCCTTCCCTCAACTCCCACGTGAGCCCAGGAATGGTCCTTTGCACAGTCCTCAATGGCTGTAAGTTGAGATGTCCAAATGCAACAATCTCTTCGTCCAAAACTCCTCCCAAAGGTTGATCCTTTGCTATGACTCCAACTCCCAAACTTTCCCAGCAAGTCTTGCCTAGATGAACCCCCAAAAATCATCTTTGCGTGTTCCCCTCCTGTGTGCTCCAAGAATACACACTGCTGAATCAAAGACTGAGTGATGTGGCTACAAATATCCTCCAGTTCTCCTCCATGGTAATATGAAATGCCTTCCTAGGGCTCGAAGTCCCCTGAAGAGTCGAGTCTCCCGCTTGGAAAACTCGATGCTAAACAACCTGGTAACTCGGCTAAGCAACTTGAGCAACACAAATGAGTTCGACATGCAAATGATGCCTTGAGTTGGGGAGCTCCTCCTCCGTATATTTTTGTGGGCCTTCCTTCCCCATGTGGGCCCCTTTCCAAGCCATTTGATTCCCCTCCAAGGCAATTCGAATTTGCCCAAGTGCCCAAGTGCGTTTTCCCATATGGGTGGCCCCCACCTTCCACTAGCAATCTAATTCAACCTCTCTTTCTCCTAAGTCGCTAAGTCAAAAATGCATGGGTTCCTTTATTCACCAAAATTTATGCAAAATTGTGGGGAGATCAAAACCTGTTACAAATATATTTGGGAAGGGACATGACAGTACATTATCTCTGTTTGTCATGCGAGCCATAGGTAAGCCCACTGTTGATAATATCGGCGATATATCGGTGATATTTGAAAATATCGCGATATTTTCGGCAAAACGATATATCGCCAAGAAAATATCGCGATATTTTCTGTTTTGAAAATATCGCGATATTTTCAAATTTTCAAAATATCGGCAAATATCGGAAAATATCGGCAAAATATCGCGATATTTTGAAAATATTGGCAAAATATCGGCTATATTTAAAAATTTGAAAAAATTATTTTTTATGCTTGCCGATATTTGCCGATATTTTGCCGATATTTTCCCGATACTGATATTATCAACACTGGGTAAGCCAATCCCTGAGTATTATGCAAGCTACATGAAAGTCAATCTATGTTTATAATTCGAGCTACATGAAGGCTAAACTCTGTGTATAATACGAGCTGCAAAAAAGGTATAACTTTTGCCAAATATGAGCTACATATCCCTATGGGATGAGGCATCTAAATGACAGACATATGGTTGATTGATTAACTATTTTGTGGACAAAACATGACAGAGATTGGAGGGATGACTTGGCAATTGGATGACTAGTTAGTTTGACTTTGATTTCTCTTGTTGATGAAGAATCTATAAGGAAAGGATTGACGGGTTTTCCCCTTGTGGGTTTTGCCCTACCCTCTGGCCTTATATCTGGTGTCTCCTTTCTCTTGTGCACTATGATCCTTATTTTTTATTGTATTTGAATGGTAATTGCTTGATGAATAATGAAGATAAACTAAAAAGAACACTAAACATCTTCACAAGTAATTATCACAACTAGAATTTCTCTCTTGCTTTGGAATTTCAACATGGTATCAGAGCTAAGGAAGATCTAAGAAGCAATAAATCCTTCTTTCTCTCTCTCTGAAGTCTACTTCATCTTTTGACACCTGTAATAGTGATCCAAGAACTTGGTCTGAAGATATGTGGCATCAATTCAAAATTTTTGTGCCTTGATCTAGGTTTGAGGGATAAGTCCAAATCCTTTGGTGACTTGAATGAGGTTTTGTGGCATTGATCGAAGTTTGTAGCACATATCCAAATTTCTGTGGTGATTTGACCATATTCTGAGGTACATATTTGAGCTTTGTGGTGAGAGCTGTGTCCCACAAATACTTCGGTGCGGGGAGACACACAGGGGGGACGTGTGGGAGTACAGGGGGGCATCAGGGTATATATATATATATATATATAATTCAAGTTCATATTCAATAATGAAAGCATAAATAGACTAATAGTAATAGTAAATACATTGATCCACAAATAAAATTTAAATTCATAATTGAATTAAGTAATGACATACATTGATCCATCCTCATCATTCATTTTGATACATACATCATTCATATGACATACTCATCATTCATTCATATCATGAGATTGAATAATAAAATTCAATAATGAAATATTCAAATACATTGATCCATATCATTCGTCATTCTATAGTCTACATTGTTTTAAAAATTAAATTCATCATTCATCATTCTAGAATCTAAATTAAAATTTAAAGGAAAAACAGACTAGTATATTACTATATACTAGATATTGAAGTTTGAACACTAAAATAGTAAATTACTAAATTCAAAATTGATATAACTCAAAGTCTCTAACTCAAAAATAGTTAACAGTGAGGAGTCAATAATTGGTCAGAGGTCATCAATATCTAGTGTCACACAAATTTAAAACTAAAAAGTAAAAGTGGACAATGAAGACTGAAAAAAATCAACATCAAGGAGTCAATCTCAATGATTGGTCCTCTACATTAAGTGTTATTAAAATTCGAGGGGGGATGCATCGACCCTCAAAAGGGGACGTCCAGAAGCACCCCTTTTGGGGAGTTGCATCCCCCAAAGGGGACGCCTAGAAGCACCCCTTTTGAGGGGGGATGCCTAGAAGCACCCCTTTTAGGGAGTTGCGTCCCCCACATTAGGGAAACACACCCCTTTACGTATCCCCAAGAATCCCCAAAAGGGGTGCATGGGGAAATGCACCCCTAGACGTCCCCTCGTCTTGGGTGCTTGAGGTGCGAGGGGTGCGTGCACCCAATTTTGGGGGACGTGTCCTCGTGGAACACTGGGTGAGAGTTTGTTGCATAAATTTGAGTTTGTGGTCTATATCTGAGATTGAGACAGTGGTCCGAGATTTGTAGCATTTGTCCAAGGTATGTCAATGATCGATTTGTTACACAAGTTCAGTTTCGTCGTCAGCATTTAGTGTTTGGTGTTGGTATGGTTCAGGTTGTCCAGTGATGTCAATGGTTTTCATGGTGTTTGAAGGATATGGTATTGTACTGGTCGTCGACATGGGTTTGTCGTTTGTCTCGTAGGATTTGGTTATCGACATGTGGTTGTCGTCAATTCCGCCAGGATTTGGTTGTCAACTCATGTTCGTCGTCAGCTTCGCCAGGGTTTGCTTGTCAATTTTGGTCCATGATTATCGTCATGTGGGCTTGAATGTCACTTTGTGGCAATTGGTTGTAAATGGGTAATTTTTTCTATGCAAAGACTATAATCTAAACTTAAGTCCTAGCCCTAAAAAAGCTATGGTACAAATCAAATGCAAACCCTAAATCTTAACCTAGAACCTAATCCAAACATTAAAAATGCATTAAAACCTAATCTACAAACCATTTGGGCCATGTTACATTAACCTAGAACCTAATGCAACTCCTAAGTGTTGACCCTCAGGTCTTTACAATACATAACAAACCATTAAAACAATACAACACCCATATATCAGTCCCTAACTGCAGAGTTAACTGCGTAAGGAATTGCGTGCTATGTGAACAAGGTTCACCGAGTGGAGGTTACATAAAATAGTTCCCGTATCAGTTAGCCACATCGGAATCGCGAGGACTTAACCTTGGAGCTAAACTGCGCAGTGAAAGTCATGTGAACAAGGTAGAAGACTGCAGTCAGGGATGTCATTGCTGCCGTTTGGGTTGACAGTTGCAGTCAGGGTTAACTGTTGCCGAAACCGCCGGGGAGATGTGTTGTCACATGGCACGTCGCAAACCATAAGCCGAGACCGCCAGGATGATGAATGTGGAGGTGGCAGCCTGCGGTTAGACTGCGACAGTTACATGCTGGCCGTCCACTTCTCTGCCTGTTTAGCTAACGACTAACGGGTTTTCACTTATCCAAAGTCTAAAGTGGGTTTGTAACTAAAGTTTGGTGCTATGTTAATTGAATGACCATGTAACCAATACCTAAGGTGTCATTTCATGACAAGACCGAGGGATATGAACCCAAATTTCAGCCAGAGCATGCCATTCTGGGCATAAAGAGTTAGGATGCATCTAAAACCTTATAAAACCGGAGTTGGACTCGTTCAAGGGGGATGAGTGGTTTTGAGTTTTATGTGCAGATTCTGGAGGATATAGACTGTTTTTGTTTTCAGTGTAACAGGAGCATTGAGAGTCGGAATTGGGAACCGTGATAGGCGTTGAAAGCTATTTTAGAGAGCTTTCTTGTGACAGTGACCAAAATTGCCTGTGTGCACAATCCGTTTGGTTAATTTGCTGTGTAATCGACCTCCTTGGATTCAATCTTAATAAAGCGGTCGACCATCTTGAAAGCGGACCCGGAGACGTATTCCATCAGGGACGAACTCCGTAATCAATCTTGCTGTCTGGTATCACTGTGCTTTTGTTGTTTTCACTTCTGATTACATCTTGTTTATGTTTTAGTTTTGTCGTCAATTCATTCCTTTCCAAGTAGTTCTCACGATAAAAGCACTTTCAGTTAACATTCAGTTCACTAATGGCATTAATCAATTCTTCATCAGTTTGACATATGATCATTTCAGATCAGTCAAGGAGGTCTGAAACCTTTATATCAGTCCAAGATTTATTCATTGGAAATACGAGCTCAAGGGTACATTCCAGTCTTGTTTCTTGTGGTATGGTGAGAGGATCAACCTCTCCTTGTAAGAACCTTGTAAGAAGCATTTATTAGCTTATAAGAAGACTATATTTGAAGCTTATCAACACACATACATCTGAGGCTACTTGCTCAAGGAAATTTGGGAGGAAACTCAGAAGTAAAGGTTTGAGACATAAAGGTACTAAGTCTAAAAGTGAAATCTGAAGCGATATCTCTGTGAAATTCCTGAGACATAACAAAAAGTGCAAAAGCATAGAGACAATGTTTTATCTCCATATAAAAGGGACTATGATTCAAAGAAATCCGAATTCTGTACCATATCGTGCATCATCTCTGTTCAAGTGACATTCAAATTGTGAAAGATCAGAAGAAGACCATGTATGACATCCAAATTTGTGGAAAAATAACTAGATTGAGCATGGAAGTTATCGCTATGAAGGCATCTATGATGACACCAAATAACAAAAACACTTGTCGAAGATCCGAACTATACAAGGCATCCAAAATTTTCTTAGTCAAGTCCAAGAATACATATAATGAATTTCTCTGAGGAAGAATCCAATATTCCATTCTTTATAAGTTTGAGCAAAGTTCTGTGGCTCTATTAATTTAAATCTGCAACAATATATGTCTCCATCTCTTATACATTTTTGCGACAATGTCTCTGATTATATGCGAACTCTGAAACACATTGGTTTGTGGGATGTTACTCCATGGTATATGCAAAGGACAGAATTTTGTTTGTTATAAAAATCAAGGATACAGGTTGACTTCGTTACAGTGATCTAATGATACAAGTTGACCTCTGAACTTGACCTTGTTACAGTGGAGAACATATCTGTGACTTTTTTGTTTTGGCTCTTTGGAAGATCACCTTGTTAGTGGTATATAGTGAAAGGGACTGAAACTGTGAGGACTATCTCTATAATTTTGTGAACTCTGTGAAAGAACTGTGATAACTGATAAGTGATCTGAAGATTATGGAAAGACTAAAACCTCCTTCATAAACGATGCATGTGCAAAGAACTTGTAAGCAGCCCAAAGAAATATCCATTGTTAGCATCCTAGTTCAAAGATTGAAGGTCTGAGGTATCTCTGTTGAAGAAAGATAAAACATGTCAACTGAAGGAAAAGGACCAGATCTTTGCAAGGATGGATAGGTAAGGTTGAAGAGCTACATATAATTTTTGTTCATTTCAAAAGTTGTCTTGCAATCAATGACTTATGTCAATTATATTGCTTAGATTGCTAAGTCTACTAGGTTATGAAGAATCTAGGAATAACATGTAGAGTAAGCTAACAATCTTATGCTCTCTTGAAAGATAGTGTCGTATTATAAAAGGAGTCTGTATAGATATATTAGAGATTGTTATGTGAGCATATGGATTCTTTCCTTACATATGAAGACAAGGTTTTTGTGATCAAGAATGAAATCTCATGTATAGAAGGCTTGCTAATGATATTTCTAGGGTTTGCAACTAACACATTGGTACACTTGTAAGACTTGCAAATCTAAAAGTTGGAAGGTTTTGAAGATTCTGAATTTTGAAGCTGCTAGCGGTTGTAAACTCTAGCAAAGGTTTGAATTAGAAAACCCTAGGAATAAAAACTCTAACTAATTGTTTCTGCTGGAAAAAGAAGATTTATATCTTGGAAATGACAGATAGGACATCTTGCTGATATGTGGACAAGGATGGTGAAAATAACAAAAGGACTAAGATTAAGAGGGAGCTGA
Organism: Pinus taeda; assembly: GCA_000404065.3. Classification (NCBI taxonomy): domain Eukaryota; kingdom Viridiplantae; phylum Streptophyta; class Pinopsida; order Pinales; family Pinaceae; genus Pinus; species Pinus taeda. Next base: position 9,836 of record APFE031579607.1, on the reverse strand, counting down.
CTTTTCTCAAAAGATAAGTACTCTACATCTCCTTTCCACGTTTTCTATTGTTGCTATTATATTTGTATCTTTCTCAATTATATTTGTTCTTTATGACTTCTAATAAAGTTTGCAGATCGATTGTAAGAACTGCCCAAGACTTGAAAGCAGATGAAAGAATAGAAAGAACATAGCAAAGCACGAAGATGGAAGAATGTGATTGCAGAAGGAAAGAGCAGTTTGAAGGTTCTCCCAGTAAGAAGGAGAAGTTCAAGTTAAGACAATTGCCTCAGTTAGAAGAGTTACTCCAGATTTTGAGGAAGCTTCATAATTAAAGAAGACCTCGAATTTTGAAAAGGAAAAACTCATGAAGAAATATTGACTTCTGAGGGAGTTGCAAGCAAAAGTTGACATGTAGGATCTTACACTACAACTTGAGACTTGGGGATACATCGTTTGGGTTGGTAGTGCTAATGATGAGTAGAGATACTACTGATGGTTGGAATCTGTTATGGTTTCCTGGAAGAGCCTGAAGTAGAATTCTGTTGCATTGTAGAGGCATAAGATGTGGTAGTTGGTACAATTAGCTATGAAATTGTTTGGCTCTATAAAATGTTTGATGGACTATTTGACGATGTGTTGGATTCCAACGTGATTCTCTACAAAGATTGTCAAGAACTTGGCTTTTCATAGAAGATGGAATCACTTGATGATTCCAGGGTATGGTGCAGATAGGAGCCAAGAAGCTGCAAACAAGATCTCCACAGATGAACAGGTAGCTGATGTAAGGGAAGTATGAGTACTTTCGACACAAGCTTGGGCTTGTAGTTATCTCCTCCCTGGATGAGAGGGAGTGAGGATATCTTACCTGGTTGAGAGGGAGTGAGGATGGACACCGTCTCCATGTGTCATGTACTGTGACCAGGGCTAACTGCCGTAAGTGTAGTGCATGAACATGGGTAGGGAGAATGGTGGATTGGATAAGCATCTTGGGAGAATATTCTTGAGTCTTTTGCTGTGATCAAGACTAACAGCCATAAGAGTCAAGTAAATGGACTTGGTAAAGAATGATAACTTTTCATTGGGATTAGGAAATGGTCCTGTGAGGACATACCTTAGGAACACCTAAGTGGGGTATGTGCCTTGAGAGGCAGTGGTGTCCAAATTAATGCCTCCCAACATTGTGCTTTGATCTAGTGGAGAGATAGAGTGTACTTGTCAAGGCCTTGGTAGTTTGACAACGCTGGTTATGATGATGCTATCATCATTGATGCTTATCAATCCAGATCCTTTCTTATAGAAGTTCTCAACTTGAGAATATCTCGATAAGTCATTATGAATACCTCCCTAGTTAAGAGGTTGTGTTGAAATTTGTAACTAGGTTCGGTCTTCATAATTGTCAATGTACTTGTATCAATATGTATTTCATGTAAAACCAAAAAGAAGAAAAAATATTATTATTATTTTTATTGTCAAGCATGTTCTTCATGCTTTGTTTTGGTCAAAAGAAAATATTAAAGGGCATTTTATTCGTAACCCTTGTAAAAGAAGAAAATTCGAATTCTTGTAAGTGTCATTTGTCTCTTCGAGTTGCAAAGTCGGCCCTCTAGGAAGACAATTCAGCCTGCCCAAAGGACGTGTCCTTTCATATGAGGGGACAACTATATATTGACATATGTACTCCTTCAATTGGCAAGTAATTTAATGCATAGATGTGAAGAAGAACTTTTGATATATGAGGCATACCTTTCTATAGTATATGAGCTTGATAAGACACTATGTTTCTGTAAAAAGGACAAGCTACAAGAAGGCCACGATTCCTAAAAAATGCGAGCTACAAAAGTAACAATATCTCTATGATGATACTAGTTTCTATTAGTTTTTGTAGCATCGAATGTGTTCTAGCCACAAATTTGGTGGAGAGGCTGGAATTCAGGAGATCTTCAAAACCCAGAAGTCGTTTATGGAAATTCTGCGTAGAAACGACTTAATTAGATTATTAGCCAGTTTTTAAGTATTTCCGAAGTCTAAACTTAGGGAATATGGTTAATTAATCATAATTAATTAAGTCAAGGTGTGAATGATCTAGAAAATCACATAGATCGACTTCAAGCTAATCCTAGCCATCGATTAAGATTTAATGTTGGCCGTTGGAGTTCCACCAGAGGATTATACGAAGAAGTCGATGGGCACTTGGAGAAGACACTTAAGAGGTTCGATTTCATGAGCAGATCGATTTTTTGAGTAGCAACAATCAGTTGTAGGAGAGAGAGCCAGTGAGATCGAAGCAGTGAGTGAGGGGCAGGGACAGTGATCTGGAGGAAAGATTTTCTAGATCCGGAGAAGTAGTAGCAAGAGGGCTGAGTTATCCTAGAGAGGCAGTGCTGAGGGATTACGCAGTTGCTTCAACCAGGCTGTTTGATTTGGAGAGAAGAAATTCGTTCTCAGTTCCAGAGGCCAGGAAGAAGTCCTATAGGGTCAGAGAGGCAATTTCCTTAGCATCCAAAGGCTGAACGACTTCATCAGAGCCCAGTCTGAAGCAAGCTATCCAGCTAGCTACGCAGAGCTCTAGGAGACCAAGTTTTTGATAGAGAAAGCCAAGCCAGAGATTTTTTGTCGGAGAAGGGTAATTCCCTTAAATATTTTGCCCAGATTTTCTTGCTGTTTTGATTTCCAGTTGGGCATCCATAGATGTACTCATATTTCATTGCTGCATAATAAAATAAAACCCTCACTGCTGCACCCGTTTTCTCAAGTTGGGTTTTTCCGGGGACATTGGTCCAAAAATAATTGTGTTATTTTATGTGTGCGTGCTAGCATTTCTTCTAGGGTTTATTCTTTCGCAAATTTATTTGGTGTGCGTTATTCAGTATTTGTAGGAAATAGTAAATAAATTGTTAATCTAAAATAACAATTAGGAGAATAATTTCTAGTTGCTGCAATAGGATTCCGATTGTGGAATTTCCACATGGTATCAGAGCACAATGGATAAGCCAGAGCGCTCAGTAGCGAAGACATAAGGAGTTTTGTTGTTTAGTTTGGGCAGCAGGTTGAAACCCTAGAGGCAACACAATCACTTTGTTGAGAGGTTGAGCTTCTTGAGGAGATTCGATTTTTCTGAGTGGGACAAAAAAATTTGATCTCTCCAGATCGAGGGATTCTAGAGGCAGAGAGAGCAACCCAGTATTTTCGCAGAGCATATCTCTAGCCGGACGCAGAAGTTTTGTAGCAGTTTGCTAGAACAGAGCTAGCGTCGGGTGGAAGAAGAACACACACTGAGGGAAAATTTTCCTTAGGGAACTTCTACTCTCAATAAATTCGATTTCCCTTGTAGATCAACAGTCGTTGTGAGCAGAGTTTCTCACTCCAGAAGGGAGTGCGAATAGCCTAGCAACAACTGAGTAGAAGGGAAGAGGAGATTTTCGAAATTTTGTTGAGATGACATTGTTGGACTTCGTGCTCACGATAGGTTGGATGGTGCTTCCAACTATGTCATCTGGAAGGCAAGGATATTCTTCCTTTTGGATGAATATGGTCTGAAGCCATATATTGATGCAATGGTAGCAATGCCCTAGGATGCAGATCAGCTGAAGGAGTATAGAAAGGAGATGTTGTGGGCGAAGAGGTTGATCCTAGATGGAGTCTGGGATCACATTGTTTCACACATAGCTGGCAAAGGCACTACCAGAGAGATGTGGGAGACTCTCCACGCTGTACTAGGGCACTTCCGAGCAGCGAAAGATGTACTTAGAAGAGAAGCTGAGATGCATTAGGATGTAGATGGGGGAAGGCATAGACCCCTTCCTTACCAGGATTCAGGAGGTCCGAGACCAATTGTCAGTTGTTGTGGTAGTGCCTCAACCCATAAAGCTAGTGTGGTTGGCTCTAAAAAATGTCTCTGAGGAGTGGCAGGTATTCGTCCAAAGTATTTTGGGTAGAGATACCTTGCCAAGTTGGGACAGGATGTGCGCTGATTTGCAGCAGGAAGAGTTGAGGTGAGCTCTTTTAAAGAGCTCCATCAATGGCAGCAGGAGCAGATAGAAATAGGTGAAGGAGGAGGAGAATGTGGCCCTCACATCAAAGGGTCCCAGTCAGGGACAGGGGGAGCAAAGGAAGGACCCGTCGAAGGTCAAGTGCTTCAGATGTGGTGAGCTTGGTCACTACAATACCTAGTGTCGTCTTAAGAGGAAGGACAAGGAGGGGAAGCAAGACCAACATACAACTTCAACAGAGATCGATAGGATTTCCTCCAGGCTGGAGGAAGACTTCACCATGTTTGATGATATACCTCCAGGAGTGAGGTGGAGTGACTTAGTGTTGTAGATCCAAAGTGCTACAGAAGGGCAGGATCCTTGCGGAGGTCCACCTCATGGATCAATACCTTGCTACGGGGGCCCACAATATTTAGTAGCAGGATGGATTGGTGGCAGTAGATTTAGTCAAAGGCCGAGTGACAGTTGTAGAGACTAGTAGCAGTCAGATGCTGGGGAGCGCAATGCAGAGTTGGCAGTGGCGCAGTTGGCATAGTGTAGAGTAAGCAACAACGCAAATTCTTCAGTGACAATGATACTAGCAGTAGTGTTAAATTATGGTATGTTCTATGCTTAGAGCAGTTTACCTCAAATCTTTTTATTAGCCACTGTTTAGCAATCACATAAACATAAAGTAAAGTGTAGATAGAACATTAAACGATCGATAGAAAACGAGCCAAGACAAGAGACACAAGATGTGGCGGCTAGCCAGGGACAAACCCGAATGTGGGGAAACCATTTGATCAATTCTTCTTTAATCTTCAATAGTTCAGCAGAGAGAAATAGTACAATTTAGAATTCTGTAACTCTATAACAGCAATAACAAACCCTAAATCAACGAAGTCAAACTTGGTCAAAACAACCCCAGATTCGCTTCTAGTCAACTTGAAGAACTCGATCTTCAACAACTATCTTCAGTAGCCCAAAACAGTCCACAATAATTAGTCAAAACAACAGCCAAAAGTTCAACAATCTGCGGTTAGCCCTAACCAGGCAATGCTGGTCAACTTTCAGGTCAACGCTGGTCAACGCAACCCCTAAAAAGTCAGCACAGGTCTTCCATTGGTCAATGCTCCATAAAACAATCCAACATTTGGTCAATGTAGCTCTAGAAATGTCAGCGTTGCCCTAAATGCTGCCTTAATTCAGTCAACGCTGCCCTAATTCATCCTTCTTCTTGCACGTGTGAGAGAAGCTACCCTAATTCATCCTTCTTGCTTGCCCAATAAGATGATGAGAGAGAAGATGAGTTGAGACGAGATGAGTTGATAATGAACCAACCTCACTTGTACTTATATGATTTTGCTGGTCATGTGTGCCACACATTTAGCTGCTGGCCGACCTTGACAATTTGTTAAGTAAATACAAATAAATTCATATCTCCATAAATACTTGTCGGAATCGGATGATCTTTAAATCAATTCTACACCTCTCGACATGAGGAATCTAGGAAAAATATCAGTTGCCATAAATAAGGCGACCCAAATGGAGTTTGGCCCTAGTTTCCAATTATAACACTCCCTCTCAACTAGGGAGAACTCCATTTGCTAATCCGTCTGACCATCCGTCCTATCCCTGCCATCAAATGCACTGCCTTGCACTGCTTGGCCCTGCTCTGCTCTGCTGAACTATGAAGAAGAAGAAATGATTGAGGATGTATCATACCATCCTCCACTGACCCGAAGTTAGTCTTAGAGTGTGTCATACCACTCTCACTGATCCCAGATCAATGGAGTTCATTCTAGCATAGGGAGTACGGTAGATACAACGATGCATCCATCGATAGTACTACTAATGGTCCCTAACCCCATTTCCCTACTCATTGATCAGATGAGAGGTACTTCCCATGAGTCCCAGACTGCATGGGTAGGATGCCTCAACATGAGAATTAATCATCCCGTCCACAGGAGAACGAATCGTCCTGTCCAACAGTCGCCACGGGAGAACTAATCATCCTGGTCCACAGGAGAACTAATCATCCTGTTCCACAGTCGCCACGGGGTATCACAGGGGTAGGTTGGAGTTCAATCGTTGAACCTTTCACCCTGTACTTAGCGCACCACCAAGGGAGGGTGAGTCGCCCTGTGGTCGCATGTCGCTCCAAGAAGTACCCTGTGCCCCCTGGAGCTCCCAGAGCTCAATGTATGAATCATACACGACCCTCATAAGAGGGTCTCTCAATGACACGAAGTCGTTCTCGGAAAGTAAAGCATTTGACCTTTCCCAGGGGCTTTGTCAAAATGTTGGCGACCTGTTCATCTGTACCGATATGTTGGAGCCTTATTGCTCCCTGCTGCACCATATCCCGGATATAGTGGTACCTGATATCGATATGCTTGGAGTGATCATGAAATACGAGATTCTCTAATAAACGAATCCCGCTCTGGTTGTCACATAGGATCACGGTAGTATCCAATGTAAATCCAAACAGCTCCAGTGAAGAGCTTCCACAACTAGACCGCTTCACAAGAGGCCATACTAGCAACAATGTACTCTGCCTCGTCAGTGCTCAAAGCCACCGACTTCTGCTTCCTGCTCATCCAAGATATCGAGGCAAATCCCAAAGAGAAACAACCCCCAGATTTGCTCTTTCGGTCTACCACACTGCCTGCCCAATCAACATCGGTATATCCATGTAGTCTCACATTTCCGGAGTGTATCTCAACCCATGAGTGATTGTGCCACAAAGATATCTCAACAGATTCTTGGCGACCAATCTAATGTGTGTGGTGAGGCTCAACCATATGTTGACTCAACTTGTTGACTACAAAACATATATTCGGACGGGAGTTCACTAAGAACATCAATGCTCCGATGAGTTGACGATACTCGGAAGCATTTTGTAAAACAGGTCCGGCAGCACTACCGCTTAACTTCTTGAAGTCAGGCTCCATCAGGGTAGTCACGGGCTTGCAGTCCACCATACCGAATCTCTCCAATATCTTCACCACATATTTTCCTTGAGATAGGAAAATCTCCCCTGGTTTCTACTAGACTTCCATTCCTAGGAAATAATGCATCAGTCGTAGCTCCTTCATCTTGAACTCGGAAGCCAACTCCCTCTTACATTTGAGAATGAGAGGGTTTGCACCTGTCAGAAAGAGGTCGTTAACGTACAAGTCCAGTATGAGAGGTTTGTCATCTTCAACCTTAAAGTAAAGATTAGGGTCGACTTCACTCCTAGTGAATCCCAGCTTCATCAAGTAGCTATCGATCCTCTCATACCATGCTCGGGGTGCTTGCTTCAGCCCATAGAGGTCTTTTTTCAACCTGCACATGTGAGATTCCCGGTCATGAATTTCAAATCCTTCGGGTTGTTCCACATAGATTTCCTCTTTGAGCGAACCATGCAAGAATGCAATCTTGACATCCATCTAATGTAGGTTCCATCCTTGCGAAGCAGCAAGGGCTATGATCGAGCGAATGGTGGTGTATCGGGCAACAGGTGCAAATATCTTGTCATAGTCTATACCTTCCTTCTGAGAGAAGCCACGAGCGACAAAACGAGCCTTATACTTTTCAACACTTCCATCAGCTCCATGCTTTATCAAGTAAAGCCATTTTTAAGTGACAACGATTTTGTCCTGGGGTCTAGGGACCACATCCCAGACATCGATTTTCATGATGGACTTATATTCCTCAGTCATGGCATCCTTTCAGACTTGATGCTTAACAACTTCTGCAAATGATGAAGGCTCGTTTTGGATGATTGTGCTCATGATGGTCAAGTATAACTGATACCTGGCCGACTTCTTACTTTCCCGGAAAGTCCCTTTGGGTGCAATGTGTCCTTCAACATCATCAAGTGTTCCCCTAAGCCATGAAGGCCCCTTCCTAGAAGAGGAAGGCTCTTGCGGAGGGGGATCAATAGGATCCATAAGTTCTTCCACATCGGGCATCGTCTCATCTTCCTTTTCCTCCGGTTTCCTGGTGTCGGCTTCTTTAGATTCCCTTAGAGTAGGAAGATTGTCAACTTTGCGAAGAGCCATATCTTCGTCAAAGGTGACATCACGGCTAATCTCGACTTCCCTTTGACCAAACACATAGATTCTATAGCCCTTAGTATTTTCACTATAGCCCACGAAGATTCCTTTCTTTCCATATGCACTCAATTTATTCCTTTTCTCTTTCGGCACATGAAAATATACAGGATTTCCAAAAATTCTAAAATGAGATACGTCAGGTTTCTTACCAGTGAACATCTCGAGAGTCTTGGAACCTAATGCTTGATGAGGGCATCGGTTTTGCACATATACTGCGGTATTCACAGCTTCTACCCATAGAAACTTCGGAAGCCTTTGATCATGGAGCATAGCACAGACAACTTCCACAATCGTACAATTCTTCCTTTTAGCCATACAATTTTGCTCAGGAGTATATGGTGTTGTAGTCTCCCTCTTAATGCCAACCTCTTTGCAAAAGTCATGGAACTCATTGGCTTCATACTTAGTCCCATTATCAGTCCTTAAGATCTTGATCTTCTTTTTGGTTTGATTCTCGATCAAGGCTTTAAAGTGACGAAACCAAGAGAACACTTCATCCTTCTTTTTCAAGAAGTATATCCAGGTCTTGCGAGAATAATCATTTGTAAAAGTGAGGTAATATAAATACCCTCCCAAGGAGTTCATAGGCATCATACCAGATATGTGAGTGAACCAATTGCAATATATCGGAGGTCTTGCTTTAGCTTGAGGGGAATGGTCCCCTTTTGAGCTTTCCTTTGGCACATCCCGGACATACACCTTCTTACTCTAATTTGAACTCGGGCATCCCGGTCACCATTTTTCTCACATTGGGTAGAGCTTTATAATGAAGGTGAGCAAACCTTCGATGCCATAGTTTGGACTGAAGAGATGTGTCACAAGACATGACACCCAGCGGACTTCCTCCGACCTGATGTAATGAATCAACTCGAAATGCAAGAGTGAAAGCATCTTTAAAGTTCTTTTTCCATACACGTACCTTGCCATTGATGAAGGCCACCTTGTAGCCTTTGTCTTCCATTGCCAAAATGGACACCAGGTTCTTTTTGAGATCAGGTACATATAGGATTTCTTGTAAATGAATTGTATTTCCCTGATTCAATTGAAGAGTGACATTCCCTACGCCTTTCACGGGATATTTTGAGTTGTCCCCAAGAACAATTTCCAGGTTGGTCTCCTTCTCTATCAGATTAGAGAGAGCTTCTTTGTAACCAGTGAAGTGCCTTGAGGCACCACTATCAATAAGCCAATTTCCCAACAAGTCCAAGGGAGCAGTAGTAGAGAGGGCCGCTGGTAGATAATATTCATCTTGCTTAATGTTAACAATGTTAGATTCATACTTGGCGTTTCTTGCCTTCTTGAAGGGTTGACCTCTTCCTTGATTTCCAACATTCCTTTTACCTCTGCCATTGGACCAACCATCCCTTTAATTGCCTTGAGAGTGATTTTGGTCATCGTCATGGTGTGAATCCCTTTTCTCAGGGCACTCCCTTGCATAGTGGCCCATTTTGTTGCAATTGTAACATCGTCCTTTTCTTCCACCTTTCGGTCTGGCCTTTCCTTTGGATTTAGCCCCGGAATGGTTTCTTCTTTTAGCATGAAAAGAAAAGGCAAAGGGATTGCCTTTAAGTGTGGGTATTTCTTGCTCTTCCATCCTTGTTTCTTCTTGCATGCATCTTGCCATCAATTCCTCAAATCCAGGAATTACATTATTGTTGAGAAGAGTAGTCCTGAATATATACCATTCAGGTGGCAGCCCTCCGAGAGTTGTGATAGTCATTTCCCTGTCAAGAACTACTTCCCCAATAGATAGATCATTCTTGATCGGAGTTTTCCTAAGTTG